>JAQIXW010005713.1:0-10109 GCA_034700685.1 Willowsia buskii | reverse complement strand
GAAAGTTCAACTGCTCAAGAAACTTTTTTACTTTTACATTTCGTTTCGGAGCTATTTTGTCAGTCTGGAAGAACCGCAAAATAACAATGCAATGGTTACTTATTTCCACATGTGTTGATTTTTTGTAGGAGTTTTTTTCCACACACGATAAAAAGTCATCTCACAACCACTTAAGATTGTGTGCATTTTCGTACACAAGACATTTGCATCAAGATGATGTCATATTGCTTGGAGTAGTTGGGAAAAAATCATAAGTTCGCTTTTTTAACTTTATTTAGAGAGCAAGGCATACGATAAGTCAAGTCTGTAGAAGCTAAAGCCTTCATTTGCCGTTTTGTCGTCAACTATTTTTTCATTCGTAAACATTTCCTTCTCTCTGTGTCTCTCTCCTGCTCATCATATTGGATTACAACAGGGAAGAGGCTGAAGCTGAGCCAAAAAAGGAAGAAACAAAGGGTACAAGACGGAAAAAACGTGTGCATGTATTTGAAATTGAAGATGCATTAAGTGTAAAACATTGTGCAACTACTTGATTTAGTAAAAATACTACCTACATATATTATATTTGGAACTTCTTCAAATGTCAAAGCCAGCTTATATTCAATTTCTCTTTAATCTCTTCCAATTTTGTTTATAGGAAATTGTTTAGAAGAAGATCATCATTGGAGAGGAGTAGAGTAATAAGTGGCAATAATAGTAGTGGTAACTTCATCCTTTTCAAAACTTGCTGAACACTTGTAAACGTTTTAAAAAGTCACATGTAAAAAAGAGTGTGTGAAAGAAAGAGATGAGCAATCCAGAAGAAAAAAAAAGAATCTCAATGAGCAAAGAATCGTTGGCCTTGCTGACAGCAAAGAAAAATAAGAAAAGAATGATGAGTATGTGTGCTGAACCGCTGCTGTGGTTTGAGAATCCGTAAAGAAAAAGAGAAGATCTGTAAGGAAGGATAGTACGGGGTGGCGGTATAGAGTGATGATTATTATTTACTACTGTTTACCATAAAACTAATGTATGCATGCAGATCATTTGAAAAAAAATGAAGATGAGCTAGAGAGAGACGAAGAAATATATCGTTAGCATGTGGGAAGATCGGGAGAAGATGGGAAATAGAGAAGGCGGCATATTTTCCCAACGGAGAAGAAAAACGAAGAAGACGGGTTTCTAATGGTCCCTCCTCTGATGATTATGAAGGGTCATTTGTGTCACATATTTAAAAAGACAAGATACGGGATTCTCTCTAACGATTATATAGAGTGGCGATAATCTTGGTGTATAGGTTTACCAATCGTGCATGTGTTTGCTGGATAAAGGGTTGCCATATAATGTCCAGTTTCTCTACCTCCCTCACGAGAGTCACTGGTTATATGATAGCTGAGAATTTCGATGATCCTGCTGACGACAATCTTGTTAGTTGCATTACTGCTCGGATTAAATTTAAAGTGGAACATAAAGTCAATAAAAATTTTTATGCAAATTTCAAATCATCTAATTTTAGTAAGTCTTCAATGACTGGATTTGCATTGTTTACTAAATGATGACGTAAACCAACAAATTGCCTTGCATTTTTGTTCCTGCCCTTTTTATTACGCCCATGTCTCTGTGTAATGTCAAGAGTAGTTTTCGAATTCTTTTGAAAACGGAGCATAGCCGCTGAACTGGAGCCATTAGTCATTGAACGGGTTGTTTGGAAATTTTCTTTAAGAAAAGCAGAGAGAGAGAGTTACGATGTGCTAGTAAAACTCCACCACTAACGGTTATTTGAGACGTTATTCACTTCATAGATACTCTCCATGTTCAGCGAAGGAAATCTTTTGAAAATAATTTTCAGTCGTAAAAATGTCTATTTCTGACTGTTGATCCTTAAATGCATCATCATGTGAATCAGAGCTTTCTGTAGGTGCATTTTTTACAATGGGAAGAAAAAAAGGGTCTTGACATCAGATCAATGGGAAGAATATTTTTTCTCTTTTGAAGCAAGATATTTTTTTTACTGCTATTCATTTCACTTGGAACGTTTCTCGTTTAGAGGCCACTTCACCATTGGAAGGAAAGATCTGCCTGCCTAATTGTTTCACATAACAAGAGCGAGAGCGCACATCATTCTTTACCAAAGAAGCGATTATTGGTTTGGGTCAGAGTGAAAGCCGACTTTTGTGTTGCTTTGGTATTTTTGTAACTGTACACACATTACCATCTTGATGCCAGAAAAAAGTAAGCAGGCGTGAGTGTAAAGCATTGACTCTTCCAACTCATCTCGTTCTATCATTTTTTTGAATACCACATTGTTATTGATTCTTTTCCGCGAGTCAGGTTACTTTGGCTTTTTCCTCCAGAAAATAATATTTTCAGGGTTCATATTACTTTTCACAGGCTTTTTTTGCCATCGTAAAGAGCACGATAAATTGGAAAACATAAAAACGCAATGGAAGTGGATCGGAACTGGGTTACTCTTCGAATTCATATCGACAAGTGTTAATTGTTTGGAGAGGGGAGGTTCCCGAAGACAAAATATGGATTGGACTGTAATCTTTTTTATTTTATGAGAATCAGGTGGACAAAATATGAAATTATGCATGCATATGAATGGATTGATGCATGGGTGCTAGGAAACCTATTACCATTACAAAACGTTCTTTTCTGCTGCCAAGTTCCCGCAAAGTTGGTTTGGAAGTGCCAGTCAAAAGAGATCAATTTGTACTGTTTCTTACCTGAAAAATGCAAAAATAAAAATTTATTAGAAAACATTCATAACCGACATTATATTAAAAAATGTATTTTAAAAGCCATAAACGCATATTTTGTTGGTAAATGACTGCAAGTACGCACATCCCTGCTCACGTATTCAATTACAATATATAGCTATACATGCATGACAATTATTACACCACAGTGGATTTAAACTTGATCACTATCATTTTATCACCCTATTGATCACCTATTTCGTCACATTATGCAATGACAAAATTGTCTATTATGTTCCTTCTTTTATGCACTCATCATCGTTCTCCTCTTCCCGTAATAATAACGCTAGTAGCGGTGCTGATGTGACGTGTTATAATTACGCATACAAATTCATCGACAAAATCATGAGCAACTGCAACTTCACGTTATTTACTGTTGATGATTAATATTTTTTCATACGGAGGTCTTCACCACAACAACGTGTCCGTTAATGTGTGCCAAAAATCTACTGGCGGAGAATTTAAATACACTTTGCATTCTAAAATAATTTCCATCACCGAAGGCATACAGGGAATTCCCGTACTCGGCCTCATGACAACACAGTCTCTATTCATAGTCAAAAGAATGATGACAATCATTAGATATTATTTAATCCCAAGTAGCTCTTTCCTTTACTTCATGTCTGTCAAAAGTAAACGATGATGATAATCATTATGCCACTGATCTTACACACAGACAGACATTCTTTTTTGCTTTTGCGCTAAATGTTTGCGGTAGGCAGACATCCATGTACAACTGCTCATTTACCTACATATTATTATTGATGATGATAATGATCTAGTAACATTGAGATTGGGAAAATGTGTACCATGCTTAAATTTTTTGCGTATTGTGAGCAGACAATAATGGAGTAGTAATGGAGGTTGTGGTGGCGGTGGAAGTGAACAATGACGGAATAACAAGAAACACATGAGCGAAGAGGGAGGGAGATGAGATACGAAGCAAAGGGAATATAAAAAGCTGCTGTTCTGATGCTGCTCTGCTACGTCACATAAGACAGATAATAATGTATGCTTTTGGACTGCCTTGTTTGAGTAACTTAACACCTTTTAAAGAGCAGTAACAAGAAGAAAAAATGGGAGGATGGATTATTCGTGTCAAAGAAGGCGGAAAAGTGCACTTATGCAATAGATGCAATAAATACATCTCTCTCGCTCTTTTGTGTTCCTCTGTTTGACTGACTTGTCTGAGATGAGAGATGCCTTTGAGCGAAAGAAAAAATATGTGAGAACACTGATTCCACTCTTGTATTTGAAATGCATCGATTTACAAAAAAAAAGTGCAATGGATAGGGAAAGAAAATCATCCATCTTTCATAATAATTGTTTCGCATCATTTTAACTCAAGTTGGCCAATTCTAAACTAAGAGAACGGGAAAATAATAGGGGCTCTATTGCAGAGCTTTGCGCTGCTCTTGTTTTTCATGCATCACTTAAACCCTACATTTGCATCACATTCCTCACCGTTAATGAACTGATATGTCGAGGCGACTGAAATAGAATTGCAACTGTTATATTTCTGAAACAATATGTACGCGACAAACTACAAAGGAGTAAAAATAGCTAATAATAATTAATTGCATTTTTTCTGCACCGTTGCCACACCAGAACATCGGCATTGCAGCAACAAGAAGAACAATTTATTTTGTATATCTTCTTAAGAAACATCATTGAATCTGGTTTAATTACTCTCCATTTCATGCATCTGTGCCATTCCTATTTTTACTTTGCTCCATTACTGATAGTGAGAAATGATATGTAAGAGTAATTAATGGGTGATGACGACGACGACGACTAAACTACTGACGAGAAAATTGTAAATTTCCGACAAACAATACTCTAGAAATAATTTGTCAGACAGGCAGGGTGTCTCTATTCTCCTCATGCTTGATCTATGAATAGCTCTTTATAAATACTACGTGCCAGTTTTACGTAACAATTATTATTACAATATCATCACCATCATCACTTGCAAGTTTACTTGCTCTTTCATTTGATTACTACCTGATTTCTTGAGACTAAATCCACACTGTCATGTCATTCATTGTCATCAACACCGCCGCCAAGCCATCACCGGCAGTGCTCTAATGCACGTACACATGTACTTCATATTTTTTATTTAAATCTTTCCCATTGTAAAAAACAATAAAATATTTTAAAGGCTGCGGTGGTATAATTTTACAGCCCTGTAAATACTAACGATAATAATAATTTTAAATTGGAAGCTGCAATCAAACGATAATAAATAAAATAACGTTGAAGATAAAACTGACAGAGAACACAGAAAAAATAATAATCGTAGCACAAGCGCCAATAAGCAAAGTCACACGGCACGACAAAAAAATCTGTGTCGGACAACGCGCACGTCGTCTTTGGCGGACGGAATGGTGTCTTTGTGTGAAGTTCGTAAGCTTGACACAAAGACATTGCACAGTGGCTTATCGCTGCTCTTATTTATTATATATATTTATTTACTAGTATTATTTCTGATTGCAATTTATTTTATGATGATTTATTTCACTACTTCTCCGTTCATGTTTTAAGCATGTCATAAGAGTGCATGTTGTTGGCAAAGTTGTTACTGTGTGGAAAAAATTCTCACATTCCAAAAGGAAAGTTATGCAATAGCATCTCAAGAAACGTTTATGTGTTTTTATATATTTTTTTTTGCAAGAAGAAAAAAATGTAAAACAATTGATAGAGCGAAACTGTGTCAAGCCAAGAACATAAGTAGAAAAGTATTTTTTTTTACGTAAAACCAAAGTTTAAAGGAGTTAAGCATTATGGGAAATATCTGCTAGTAAAATGAGCATGTAAGGTGGTGTGCACAATTTTTGATTATTTAATTTGCCACTGATTACATATTATTATTATGCAAGCAAGAAAAGCGGATGGAGGGTAATGAGGGTGTCGCTGAAGAAGAGGGATCTTCCTTCTTCTTTCTTTTCGTGTGTACCAATAAATGTTATTACTATCATTATTATATGTTGTAGTATTTGTTAGTGAACTAGGACTTTCATTGCATGCATCTATATCATTATTAAGTGTAATAGTTATAATATAAATATTTTGATGAGGTAATAGAGTATTATTGCTAAATAGGTAAAAAGTGCAGAGAGAATGCATAGAGAGTCATACAGTTAATACACTTTGCAATAATTTATTATGCATGTTTGCTCAAGGAATTGTCAAGTGCACGCTAAAAACGATTTCCTTTTTTTTGCTAAACTCTCTGCCTCCTCCTCTTTCCACATACACGGGCACAATTTACAATTGCCACTTTAATGAATCATAAATTAAGTCAGCAAACAACATTAACTTTTCAAGTGGTATTGTATAACAGGTAATTTCCTGAGTTGTTGTTACAGCAGATATATGGCGACATTATGAGAGCAGTGCTGACGTTATTATTATCATTTAAACTAAATACTAGCTGACTGACCTACTACTACTCTGTCTTCTGTCCTGTCATTTATTCGTTTTCCTTTTATAAAAAAAATTAGACTAGAGTTTAAGCAGAGGAAATGGTTTAACTAGATTAGCAATTTTGACACAGTCCTACTAACAAGCTGTGTTTGGAAATGGGCAAAACATATGTCACAAGTTCGATGCTAGATGGAATAATATTTATTTGCGAATAAATTTCACGTACTTTTTGTGAAAGAACGGAAAGGTAAACTAGAACTAGTAGTTATTTATACAGAGCATTGAATTAGGAATAAAGCTGCGGACACAATTATGCAGCACAACAGACGACATTAAAGATGACGATAATGTTTTGATGATGAGGATGACTGGGATTGTGTAATAGACAGGAAGAACAATGAGGAGAGGCCATTTGGACTGCTGAGAAAACGAAAATGGTTTTTACTGATTGTTTAAGCTTGTGAGTGAGTGAGCGATTAAGCAACTGCGATGCAACCAAGGAGCTATAGTGTTTACCTTGCTGCCTCTATAACTTAAGACAAGTTTACCAAAAAAGGGGTTACTCTTCATTTCTGATGAGCCACTCTTGACTTGATTCTTACTTTCAGTCAATGATAAAATGCAGTTGTGTAGTCATCATGATCTGAACTTTTACTCTTTAAATGTGGATGAGCGCCGATCTTTCCATTGATATATATAATTTTTTTTAAAGTTTAGTATTAAGTCACGACAAACGACAATGGTGATGAGAGCGACAGAAAGATACATTGTTCTGCGCGTGCTCATACAGACAAACAAGGTCTCCTTCACCTAATTTTGCCACGTTGATCGCTGCCACGCTGGTCCGACAAAATAATACGAAGAATAACAATGATTATATATCCTGTCCCTCTTACAAAGTCTCTTTGAAAAAATCCCAAGCAACGCAATAAACTCTTCTCAGTTTTTGGACCAACTTTAAATTTGCAAACACGACGATCTCATTTGAATTTGAAATTGTGTTGCATTCAAGTTGAAATTGAGGAATCGAACGTGCAGACAGAGTATCAAATCTATTTCAAATCATTGTCAAGAATTGCGGCAGCATCATCATCATCACCCTCAAAAACAGTTCATGAATAAGTAAATAGCAGTTCACTTCATAGACTTCTGCGTGTACCTACTTTTTCAAGTGGTTACTTTTGTTGATATTGAACTTTGAGTCTGCATGCGTGGTTCAACATTCTTCTGTTCGTAAGATTATATCGCGTAATATTTTATCCAATGAATTTCCTCCAACAACAAGCCATGTCGACGACGCTGAATTGCAAAATTGCAAAATTTCCTTTTCAAAATGATCATTCACGTTTTCTTACATTCTCTCTTTGGGAATGACAAAAGCCAAAAAAATAGAGCTCTGAACGCAAATAAATGAATGATATGGAGACAAACTGATTGTATTTTTATTTTTTAATATTTTTGAATACGACTTTTATCGGTAGTTACAGCAGCAGAGGTACTCCACCCCCTCCCTTTTTTCCTCCTGTGCGTGCCTCTCCTTCTGAACTGTGACTATGCAACTTCTCGTCGGGATTGGGCAACACAAGTAGTTATATGGTGGTAGTATGATGTAGTAAACATGTAAGAGCAAAACAACAGCCCACCATGATAATGATTTATAAAACGGACGTGAGTAATTTGCAATGTCGCTCTTTGCTTTTTTCATGCTTTTCTTCTTATTCCTCTTCTTATAGGACATTCATTACATGTAATATTTATATATCTGTAGCACAAATAGGTATAAAACGCTGCTCTGTGTCAATCAAACAAAGAAGAAAAGAACATAAAAAGAATATCTATACCAGAAATATACGAAAAGTAAGTTACAAGCTTAAGATGAGCATGTAATCATATGAAATACTATATGTGTGTATACCTAAATGGATATATGTATACTTTTTTATCCTCTCTTCCAAACAAAAGCAAAAGTTTAAAAGGAAAAAATCTTGCGTCAGAGTTAAGGTAACGATGAAAATGGTAAAGAAGCCATTACAAAAGCACAGCAGACAACTCTTTTAACATACAAGCCTCACATACTGATCGATTCAGTTTTACTCTTTTGATGATGATGATGATGATGATGATGATGATGATGATGATGATGATGACAGGATAGAATAAACTTCATCAAGCAAAGATATGCATTCATCAAGCTATAAAATAGTCATCTGTCATCGATTAAGGAGCATGCCAGCAATAAGATGAATAGTAGCAGTTGTTGATGTAAGCAACAAAATAACCACTTTTATTCTTTTCAAGAAGGAAAAATTGGCAAATCTATTCACTTCTCAAGATGCTAGAAATATGTGTTGCCATTTTGCCTGAAGAAGATGGAGGATTTTTTTGTATTTACTTTTGCAAATGATAATGACAGTCATATCATGTTGATATCGACGATAAACCACGGTACCACCCCTCCTCCCTCCTTCCTCCGATTAGATGAAAGAGAGGGAGTATATATTTACAGTTTTATGTGTCGTTATTGCAAAAATATTATTTAACAAAAGAGTTTTTCAAAAAATCATCGCCATCCTTTCAAATTGAGAGAGGATTCGAATCGAATGGTTTGTAAAAACGGACTCATAATATATGCCATATGACAGGGCAAACACTTTTCGAACATTTGGCTTACGCATTCATTCACTTCAAATTGAAAACATGAGCCATTACTATATAGGCAAATTATATACGCAAGTGCAAATAGATAGGCACCTATTTCCACTCTGTAACTTTGCCAAACACTTACCTGCGTTTTGCTTGCTACTGTAATGCAATCACTCGCAAAGGTTTGCAAAATAAAAAAAGGACAAGTTTATTCCTCCTCATCTCATCATGTACATATTATGATGCTTATCTTTTCCACTGCTGTGTTATTGTCCCCACGTTTTATCATTATCATCTTGTGGGAAATGTATAAAGCGTGTGTACATTTTGTGTGTGGCGGAGTGTGTGTAATACTGATCTGATGATATGAAATAGTAGAAGAGCGAGAAAAAAAAATTGCACATACTATGAAATGCAGTCGGATTGACTGCAAAAGACGTTTTTTGTATGAAAGATGACGAAATAGTTGAAATTGAAAATTGTTGTTGGGGGCAACGACATATACTGCATTGCTTTTGTACGCATAATACATACAGATTATACAAGTATGAAATACGACGAAGGTAAGGCAAAAAAGCATACTATGGAGATTGTACTACCTAGCTGTTAGCATTAACATTGTCGGGCAAAGAAACAATCTATTTTTTGAATTAGTTAGCAGCACATAAAAATGCGCATGACAACGAAGGAATAAAGACGAAAATTTTTGTTAAAGCTTTGCAAAATAACTCTATACCAAATTGAAATGCAGGATGAAGTTGTGAGACAGAAGTATATATTTTATATAGTGATATGTCTGTATATAGTAGTAGTAGTTGCGATGGTGGCAAGTCAGTTGGTACATATGTATAATGACTTGTTGCATAAAGGCGGTGTTGTGCAATACCATATAAATCTTCAATCTGTTAAAAAGACTTTACTAGTCAAACAAGAAACATGATGATGGCGACGATGACTAGATGCTGATCATCATCATTATGAAAGTCACATTCACCTTGTCTGCGTTATGACGCTGTATGTTGTGTCGTTGATGTGTGTGCAATTCTGAAAAAAAAACTGCAGTTTGCATATAGCACACAAAGCACGTACCATATATATTATGAATTTTATAACAACAAATAAATCCTAATAAATGTTTTTTTACATGAAAATCTTAATAAAATGCTGGTCAGGTCTGGCTACCAGTTAACGCATTGAGTGACCAATCAATAGAAGCAAAACTTTGTGAAATAGATGGACACTTTGAATTCTAGAATTCACTAATGAGTTCATTAACTCCTTCGAAAAATTTGCAAAGAT
>JAQIXW010005712.1:0-10111 GCA_034700685.1 Willowsia buskii | reverse complement strand
GAATACATAGACTTTTTTCGTTTGCTTCCATATCCCCACTTTTGATGTGGTAACATGACATGTTTTGGTCATCCATGCGGGAAGCAGACACGAAGACTTTTAAAATTAAAGTATACTTTTTTGTTACAAAGCAAAGGAAAACCATTTTAGTTTTTGCAATGCTAAACACTAAACAGTTTTAGTTGAAAGATAGTAGCAGCAAATGTTTTAATTTTCATATGTCATATATACAAATGCAAATACATATCTTTAAAAAGGCATTTTGTGTGTGCTTGCAAACGTTTGCTATTCGACTGATTCTTCTTTAACCTCCATATCATAACTATAACGCAACCCAAGAAACCAACAACAATGCTTCTCTCCTGCTGAGTGACATAAGGAAAGCCGATCAAAGAATGTTATTTTTCTTCTTGCATTTTAGTATTATTTTTTCCGTTTATGTATTTGCCTTGCAAGTGCAAATGACATTCTTTTCATCCCATTTTTCTCGTCTAGAATCTACGGCAAAGGGTGCTCAATGCCATTTCAAACTGAACGAGAAAATTTCTTTAGTCATCGCTGTTGTTGAGCCCTGCTCCGTACTGTAGAAAAGTATATAGCAACATTCTGCATTTCCGTTTGTTTGCTCGCACAAGCAGACTTTGCTTGTAATTTTTGTGCATAAGTGCTGTAAAAAGCCCACCAACCATGGTGAAAATGGGTATTAAAGAGCAAGCTTTCCTCGACGTATCTGGCTTGCATTCGACACCAAGCACCAAGCACAGACCAAAGGTATTCAATCGGTATTCTGGCATTATTTGTTTGCTGTATCGAATCGAGCTAAATGCAATTCTCCGTGAGAGTGAATAAAAATACGTAGATTGTTTGTATATCTAAGGAGAAAATGTCAAAATACAATACATTACATCAGTCACGCTTTCTCTCTCCGTCCTATTGTACTTCGAGCAGCAGCAGCGGCAGCATCAGACATGGCAAATATGTACACAAGCAATACTATAGTCAGTAATAAAAAAACAAGGACTTTCTTAAACCAAATTCTATCATGATTTTTCTTTGTACAAGTAAAAGGTATACACATTGAATCACAAAGAGCAAAAGCTGCTATTGGTCCCTTCTTTATAAGAATAGCATCATCATTCTAGAGGTAAAAATAACAAATACATAGTGCACCACCAAGACTTATATTTTGTGATTTTCCTGTTATTTGTTTGATTGTATTTCTAAGAGGTGATGTGGTCCTTTTACATATAGATTGTGCGTGCTAGTGTTTACATTTATATGTAATCGAGTTTTTCATGTATAAAAATTTGCTCATATAGATTGGGTGAGTGAGCAGAGATGCACTTCTCCGTAGCGAAAAAAAGAAGAAAGGTCGCTTATTGCTATGTACGATGGCACTCATGATCAGGAAGACTTTGTGCAGTCGAGTTGGGGTAAAGCTGGTATACCACACCAATCACGTCGTTGTTGCTGTCTTCATCAAAAATGTTGAAGGAAATCCTTGAATTGTCCGCACTACGCGAACGAAGAAACCCTTTGCTTCTTATAAAGAAGTACGAGCTCGTTTAATTTGGCAAATAAGTAGTCATACTGTGAGTATAGTCAGTGTAGCATGAAGTAGACTGTTCTTTCTTCTGCTCTGTTCCAACTTACCAAGAAAACAACAAAGGAAAAAAGGAAATGAAAGGAAGTGAAGGAGATCAAACAAACGAATATTATGGAAGGCTGTGCCCTATGCCATGGGCTGGTCTGCCTTCTGCCTTGCCCTTCTCAGATCTGACTTTCTAGCATCCTGTCAGTCTGAAAGTTCCTTTTTGGAACATTTATTTTCTCTTTGAACACGGAAGGAAAGAAGAAAACGCAGAAACTAAAACAGTATGTTGTGTGTTTGGTTTAAAGCGTACAGTTAAAGGGAGTCCTTTGTAATATTATGATGATGGTAGTAACAATATGACGGAGGGAGAAACAATAAAAACAAAGTGTTGGAAAATTCATTTAGTTGTCGTCTGTCCTATAACACCATGACTTGATGATAATTCTTATGAAATTAGATAAATAACATTATATTGTTTCAGAGACATGCCGGTGGTGTGACAATCAAGAATGAAAAGAAAGATGAACAAGAAACACACACTTGCGATGAACTATCTCAATTTAAAGTTTTTAGCAATGAAATTTAGTATCACAAATGAACATTTCGTTGAAATATTTTATGCAGATTCGTTTTCATTTAAAATGAAGCACATAGGAAGTTCATATTTCATTGTTGAAGTCATATGCTTTATTCTTCACTTTGAAGTCAAAAAGAGATTACAATAGATTCATATATTTACTACATCTACAGATGTGTACATTGCTATAATTCACAGCATTAATGGAACAAAGTTTTCTAGGCAATGAATATAATTAAAGCTTATATTTATGAATTTATAACCACAGCCATCTGTAGGATACAGCACCAACAGTAATATTCAATTTGTATTTTATACCAGCTCAAGCACATGCGAATATTTTAAACTTATTTTTAACTTGAACATCAACAACAATACCAAAAGATAGGTGAACATTTATAGTTTAATTCATGTTGGAAAGTACATAAAGCTGCCCTTCAACCTACAATGAGTCCAAGTAAAATTTTCTTGTAGTCTCCTGAACATTCTCCCTCCACCCAGGATTCCAAAGACTGTTCGTACAGTCTCTCGAATTCCTGTTTAATGTTTCCCAAGTCGATTTCAGATCGTAAGACGACAATGTTAATAAGAGCCTTGTCATCAGTTCCAAGACCAGCCATAGCTTCGTGCAGTCGGGTAGCCCAGTATTTGTCGCTCCCATGAAGTGAAACAGTCACTGTGCAAAGAGTTTAAAAAGGGATTATGCATTAATAATTTCATTAAATAAAAGGCGACAAGCTTCACTCAAGATTCTGCATGAAGCCTGTTTATTGCATTCATTGTGAGCAAAAGGCAATATACTTTGTACGCTGACATTATGTACGACCATCATCATCAAGTATCCCATCATTTGAACCTTCATAAAACTTTTAAACCAAATGCGTTGCAGCAGTAACACAATAGCAGCATTACTTGTGGTATATAGGTGTTGTTTTATATGAACATCTTTGATGTTTCTCACAACATATAGTAGTCAGGGAATGAAAAATAAGGCTTAATAATAATGATATGAACAAAACCCATTGAGACATGTTAGTTGTCAGCCGACTAGTCTGGTACTGCTGGTGAATACAAAAACCGACATATCTTTCCCACAAGACTCCTGCCTAACTCGATCTCATCAAGAAAAAACGGTTTTCATATATTATGAATGAACCTGTCATATAACACCCTCAATTTTGGCTTGATGGCAGATATTGTCTCCTCTCTTTCCCTATTCACCACAATAAGAAGCAGATGAGAGGTGATGTAGGCACGTCTAAAAAAGTTTCTCTAAAATGCATGAGATGGGTTGATGGTGCTGCTGTTGCTCACAATGATGATAACAAGGACAAACGAGAACTCGACAAAGCCAAATGACAGCATTGGAGCAAAACTACTCGCTACAAGAAGAACGTCATGCGGGTCTTATGGAACATTTCTTAGATATGCAAGTAGATATAGAATTTTTCATAGAAAACGAAAATTTAAAAAATAAAAGGCAGAAACAAAAAAATGGGCTACATGAAAATACTTACGAATAGTCTTGGCAGCTCTGTGGATGTCACCAGAGAGTTCAGAATCCACGACTTCTTCCAACGTTTTACCAGCAATCTCCTGATAAGCTTCGTTGACAGCTTTCAGCTGCTGGTAGCTGTTACGCACCAAAACAGATGTGAAGGCCGACTCATCGGTTCCAAATTTTAGCTCACCTGTCAACCACCATTATCATGATTGTCAGTATAGAAGTATGCGAACTTATTAATTTTTATATATAGGGTCCCTTTTGAATAAGCAGTCGCCGCATTACAAACCGGTACAAACAACGACATATTATAGGAGCACACTGATTTGTTAAATTCGTTTGGTATATACCGCTTCTATTTTTTAAATCCCCTAATAGAACATGTTTGATGATATAATTATGATGCGGGCTTTGCATCGCATCTGATATTAAATTAATTTTTAACGAACCCGCTTCATGAAGAGCTGCTGCATCTTCCTTTGCTTTTTCCATGTTGACATTTTCATCTTCATGTCGTGCTCCCTGAGCTACTGCCACCATCATGTGTTTAAAGTCATCACTAAGCTCCTTCTCCAAAATGTCCTCTACAGAGTCTTCGTACACTGCAAAAATCCACATATTACATATTATTATGAGAAACATTCTGACATCTTCTATTAGACAGTCGTGACTAATAGAAATTACCATCATAATATGTTTGAATGACACCCGTTTAGATACTTTACACAATTTTGTGTTTTTTCTTTTCTGGATAGCATATATATTATATTGATAGTGTAGTGTGTTGTATCATATACGGTTCATTGGAAATGTTCTGCGGAAAAGTAAATTAAACTACTTGTTCTGCAGCTAAAAACTATCTTGGCACGTACTTTCTTTGAAGGCCTCCGCGATCATTTTAATTTGACAGTTATTGGCAGTACAAAGAATGTCAATGAGGATTTCCTCTGAGGTGCCTAGTCCTTCACATGCCTTTTTGATTGCCCTGGCTGAAAACTGCGGCCATGGGTTCATGAGAGCGACAACCACACGCTCAAAATTTCCACCCAGCTCGTCCTTAAGATCCTCTATCAAGTCCTTCCCAAACATGTTTTTGTAGGCATCCTCAATCCTCTCCCGTTGGTTAGAGTTCCTCTTGGCGAGAACGGAAATCACTTCCTCGTTGTCACAACCCCATCCTCGCATCGCTTGTTTTAATGCATTGGCATCTGCCTCAGGATCAAAATTTTCTGCTGGGCGAACCGTAGGAATGTTCTGTAAAAGTGTGATAAAGGCTTTTAAAATAAGTGAACATCTAAAAAGAGGAAAAATGTGTTGTATCGATCCGAATTGCGAGTAAAATCTCTGCACATAACTACTGAACTACTACTGCTGGATTTTTACAATGTGCTCTCAATAGAAAGTCTGTGTGCTTCACACGAGAACACTTTCTTAGCGCGGAACTCTATTTAGAAACTAGAGAGCCGTAAAATATGTATGTGTATCGAGCAAAAAGATATGCATCAGGGATTTTGAGCAAGGATTTGCTTGTAGAACATGCCATAAGGGTTTCAAACATGTAATTTTCCTTGAGGATAGACAATCTAAACAGACATATTCACTTTCAATATTTCACACTGAATACGTAGATATCTGCACTTAAAGTTACTGCTTCCATATAGCCTCTAACCACTTTAAGAAAACCGGCAGTTGTTTTTTGTGCAAACTATGTGTACTCCTTTTTAGCAATGTAACCGGCAGCTTTGATTTGCCGGTTCAGAAACTCTAAACAAAATCAAATTTATATGAAAATCTTAAATTGTATTTTAAAACGTACCTTACTGCACAACGGGCAAGGACAGTCTTTCAGCGGAATGAAAACCATTTTTAATGTTGATTTCCGAAGAATTCACAAATCAATCTAATCAATTCAATCAACTTTTTTCAAAAGTGATTAGTCGAGAAAGTTTGGCTGTGACTTCGTGACAGAACAGAAATGGCAAGAAAGTGAGAGTTTGTGGAGGCGAGAGCCAAGAGAGCTAAAGAGTTTGTGCTGACAGTGTTGTGTAGCAAATGGCATATATATACTCTCTTTTATTGTATTGATACTGATAAATACCTCCTCTCGTGGTTGCTTCTCTGCAAGCATAGATCTTTTATTTTACACGATTGCTAGCTCGCATGCACTAAGATATTATGGTTAGTGAGTCAGAGAGTCGCGCAGAGTTGCAAGCAAGGAAAATCAAGAGGAATGATGATTCTGATGATGACGATGATGATTATATGGAGAAGCACAGTGAGCAATAAGACAAATAATATGTATAAAAATATATATACATAATTATTCCTCCCATAATAATATGTATTTATGCAAATATCTACATATATCAGATTATATCGTAAGTTTTTCGTCTGCAAAGCCAGCTAAAGCCAAGTAATCCTGCAAACATGCCTACTCTGTCACAAAAAAAACCAAAAGAAACTGGCAGCGCAGAGCAAAGCAGCATAAGTAAAAAGAAAAAACGAAGAATAGGTAGTGGCAGAAGTAGTCATAGTCATGCACATTTTAGTACCTACTCATCCGACAACAACGTCATCTTACTTTTATAATAATAATACTGGGCGTCTCTGCTCACTCTAGTACTCTGAAACGTTAACAGCAACACGGAATTCCTTTTTATGCTGTTTTACTTTTTACATCTTTCATGAAGCTTATGCTATAATATTCTGGCGTATGAAAAGGAAGATGAACATGAAGAAGAAAATGGAGATGGTAGTGGGGATCATTTGGGGTACTAAACATGCATTATCTGTAGAAGAACGGAATATAAGAGAACAAGTACACGTTAGCATCATGATGATGATGACTGTCGACTGCCAGCAAGACATCCGTGATTGGCAAATGGACCATTATATTTCGTGTGTAAACAAACGCGTATGGTATGCTATACAGTGATGAAAAAGGAGTAAGTCATGGTAAAGTCGAAAAGGAAATAAAATTGTTATGAGGAAAGTGGAAGCATATTAGGCGTTGAAACCCAATGTGATGAGTTGGATGGATGCAGTAGTATAATAATAATAATACAATGCTTTGCGTTCCTGCTGCTGATGGTATGGTATTGCAACATTTTCGATTTTCCGCTAAAAAAGTTTACTTTTGGTTGTGCTGGTGGTCCTCATTCTGAACATATACCATACAACACAAGGTTCAAGGAAAGCATGCACCCATTCAATTTTGGTACTACTATAGCTTGCTACATACGATATTTGTAGTAAGTAGGTTTTTTAACCATCGAAAACACACTCTGCCTGCTGGCCAAAGGACTTTCATTGTAGACATAGTTTTGCAAAAAGTTTTGTAAAACTGTTAAGAGAATCGATGAGAATGCACAGAATGAGATGCTGTTAGAAAACTAGCGTTTTTGACTTTTTACATTAAAAGAGCATCATGATACGTTCTGTTTGTACAGAGTAATAAAAGACTGAATTGACTTTTTCGATGGAGTTTAATATACAGAACTTTACTAGGACATTACGTGTGTTTCCGTTGTTTCGCTGAAATTGAATGAATAACATAACTATGACCTTGTAGTGTATTGTACTTTATACAGTCAAAAGAGCAATATGCGTTCATGTGCAAAACTGCATTGCAAAAACTTGGTAATCTTGTACGTAGTGATTGTACAGTTTTAATGCATTCGAGCTAAGAGGATACATGTACCATAACAGACCGCATAAAAATACCACACAGAGGAGAAATGAGTGTCAGCTTCTCTGTAAGTTCAATACTTTGTGGCGATGTGTCACTGAGCTACTGAGTGAGTGGAGCTTCATTTCATACTGATTCATCAGTCATAATCGACATCTCATGACATGAGTAAAGTTGAACGGAGTAGGCAAAACTGGATAAAGAAGGTCAAATACGTACAGCCAGATCAGTTTGTAGCATGATGCACGAATCATTCAAGTTCATTATAATGAGCACTTAATATTAGTATGACTTAAAACTGTGTATGCCTTTTCCCAAATGGATGTTTTGATTGGAAAACAAAACGAAGCTTTATGCTCCCAAATAATTACATATTATGTATTATATTCAGATTCAAGAAATTCCTGTTACAATACATAATGCATGTTAATGATGATGGTACAAGATCAGTTACTACAAAGCAATTGACCTGATTGGAAATTTGCCAACCGTAATAGTAATGGAAATGGTCATACTGAAGCAAGTTGCATGCTTTCGCAGAAAATTACTGGAGAAAAGGGTTAACCTAATGAAAGTTGAGTCGTCACTTACTTCATATTGACCTATTATTGGCATATAAGGATGAGGATTCCTGTTGTCACCATTTGAATACGTTGAATGGTGAAAATTCGGACACAAGCATATACCTAGCCATTATCGAAATGCTGCAATGAAAATGTACATATTATAAACCCATACTTTCCTAAAGTAGATCGAAGAAATATTTACGGGGGAACTGAAATAAAAGTTGTGTGTTGAACCTTTATTCTAGATATGCATGCATAATATGACGTGGTCATCGGGCGTAGTATTCTTTTTAATTTTTGCGAATGATTTTTAGATTTTAATATTTTTGTTTGTGAAACAAGCTTTTGCAAGAATTTAATTGAATGCACTATTATGACTATTACTGATACAAAAATAAATATATTTTAAATATTGATGTATGTGGCTAAAACCAACTCTGAATTCAAAGTTTTTCCAATTTTCTACTGATCGAAAAAACGAGAGTTTGAATGCAGAGTCCATTCAGAAAAACTGAGTACGCCACTCAGATACCCACATCAAGAACTTTAAGCCCTCGGCTATACCTATTATAGTCTCTGGGTTTAACCAAGAGTTCTGGAGTCTTCTCGTATCTAGTAAGTGTGTGACATATTTCTTTCACTGAGCATTGGATGTGTTGGCCATGATCATTTACAGTAATTTCTGTTAAGCTTAGAACTACGAAAATTTCAGTCCTCTTATCGGTAACTGGCATACCGTGATGGTGATGAATCATCACTGATGATGCAACCCGGTATATACAAATATTGCAAATATTGACGAATCGACACAAGCATACACCAATTTTCATTTCCGAAAAAGCTTGTCACTAAAATTTCGGACAGTCATTAATAACGGAACCGCGCATTGAATTCACTTTAAACATGAATCAGCAGCAATACTATGCAGAAACAGAAAACTGATTTGACACACTCGCGTACTCATACAATTCACACAATTAAATCCCCAAGCCACAACTCTAAATGTGACTAGAGTCACAACTCAAACAGAGCCAAGAGCCACTTGAATTGTTGATTTCGTGTGATTCATTCATTCATTCCAAGTCTCGCTAAAGATTTTAGGATGAAAGTTTGCAAAACTATTTAATATTTTCCTCACTTATTAAAAGCGACCTATTTGTGCATGGCTTCGTGGATACATTTTGCTGATTCCTTCATTTCATCCACTCCTCGTCTGAAAACTTCCTACCGTTAGTCAAAATTACTAATACTTTTGTAGGCATTCCTCGAAGTCAAGATACGCACAAAACCTCTCCCTCCAGAGAGAAACTAGGGAAAACATCAAAGTCATTAATTAGTATCTAACTTTCAAAATCCTTTATTTTTCTCAGATTGTTTTCTCTACTACTTTTATAATTTATGCTCGCTCATTCCTCAAAAATCTTCTAGACGAAATGCTTGATGGAATGAGGTAGGGTTCAAAGCTCCATTCCTTCTTTCTTGTTCTCATCTCATCATCGAATTAAATTGTTATTATAACTAAACCAGTAGAGCGTACCTACACATCAAAAGCTCAAAAAAGCCTGGAGAATATAATACCACGACACGGCATTGTCTTGCAACGTTCCTTTGTTGAACAGAAACTATAATACTAGCATATATAGATGTACAGCTTAGCCACATCAACAGTCTACTTTCCACTGGAGAAAGTGTTAAGCCTTTCATTCTCGATTTTGCTAAAGAGAAAGAAGAAAAAAGTTTTCCTCGGTTTGGTTTTCTGTGTTCGTTCTCGTCGAACTTCTTCGTTACACGCTGACTTTTTGACAATGGAGCAACTATATGACTTGTAGTAATATCGGCACTACACCCGCTGCCACTACCAAAAACTAAGCTAAAAAGTTACATTTCCTGGAGAAAGAGAAAGAAAGTTGGTCGGAGAAAACATCTAAAAAACAACATCATATGGTTACGCATGTTTTGTCTTCTTTTAGGTTTTAATATAGAGGTATGTACAATGTATCAGTGTGTGTGTTCTTGTTCTCTCGTTTCCTTTTTACCACATCAATATAAACAGGGATGAAAGGAGAAAAACGTAACAGTTGCCAAAAACATCTGTCTGCTTCCACTTGACAATCTTTATTTACAATTTAAGTCTCTCTTAAGGAAGTTTTGCGCTAATAAGGAAAGTGGGGAGGAGTAGTTT
>JAQIXW010005711.1:0-10111 GCA_034700685.1 Willowsia buskii | reverse complement strand
ATATGGTCAAAATAATAAGGCCATCCAACTTATGTTGGATACTCTAGAAGAATACGGAGGCTGGCCGATACTATACGAAGAAGGAACATGGACTTCTTCAAATTTTGACTTGACAAAATCTTTGGTCGGTTTAATGAGATATTTTGATTCCAGACCGATTTTAGACATCAGTCCACTTCATAGACCTATGAAACCAAGGGGAATCAAAGATGAAATAATAATACGAAAACCATCATCAGAAGATAGTAGTACCAGAAAACCGACTGTGTTTTTACCAAAACTTGAGGATCCTTTAAAAAACGTATATCTTTATCAGGACTTCATTGTAAACATAACAACGGAATTGTTACAGTTCATGGGAAAGACAACCTATAATAAAACATACTTGGAATTTCAAGCTTTAATTATTATATATGTGCAAAGTCAGTTAATAGAACCAGATACTGCAAACGTTTTAAACTTAAATATGTACGGCTTCGAATATAACACTGGTAATATGACACTTTGGGAACTGCAGGAATTGCTGGATCGACAAGTGTTTCCATATAAAAACGAGGTATATCACAAAAAATATGAAAAGCTTTATAATTCATTACATATTCTTGAAACTTGTAATTTGTTTTAATCTGATTGTAATTTTAATTAATCTTTGCAGCTCGACCTATTTGGGATAATTTCTAAGCTATTTGCTAATGTGAATATAAACATATATGGTTCCCAGAACGTGGTCATTTCGGATGCGAGTTACGTTTTTGGAGTGGCAGAAGTCCTGTCTAAATTAAAAAAGGAAGCTCTTGCAAACTTTTTGCATTTTTATATGGTTTTAAAAATTGTTTCGTTGGTTCCTTCCCAAAACTTGCAAAAAATATTGCAAAATTTTAAAATGTTAATGGATGGAACCACAGAACCGGTGCCGAGGCAATTGGTTTGTGCTATTCTGATCGAGAAAAGGTTCCCAGTTGCTTTAGGATACCAGTTTATTTTGCACAAGAATCTTACAAGTTTACAAGCTATGGACAAAAGTATAGGATTTTCACAGGTAATTTTTTAAATTATATATTTTGTAAATTGGAAATATAAATAATAAAACTTTTTTTTATATAAAGGGGCGTGTAATGTTCAACAATATCAAATACGAATATAATGAATTGATAGCTAGTTCAAACCAACTGACATATTTCGACAAGACCATTTTAAGACTCAGGCTTCAAATGATAGACCTTTGTACTGCAAATCTTTCATGGGTGAATTATAAGTCAACCTTGCAAAATGAATATTCAGGGGTAAGTTGTTTATTGACTTTGTAAGATTTTAAACCATAATTAACTCACTATAGTTTGAAAGATATATATACTAAAAGGGATAAACGTTTTCGTCACCCTAAAATACCAGATTCGTTACCTTATTTTGACGGATTTAGCTCTTAAGTCTGAAAAATTGCAAAAGGGTGACAAACCCGCTAAATTACGGTGATAAATCCGATGGTAAAATGATTGCACGTAACTACAGCGTCTACTGATATTTTTTTCAATTTCCATTTGAATATGTGACGCAGCTAATTTTGAAAGGAGATTTTCTCGAACAAACAAAGTCGCTTAATGCTTGGATAATGGATAAAAAATTGAAAACACTTAGAAAACCGGAAACTAATAGTTGGTAAGTGGATCTGTAGAGTCGAGAACTTGCAGTGTATTAAATCAAATTACATTTATTTTAGCAAATGGACACGTTTTGTCGGAAGTGTTGGACCATACACTGAACAAGCTATTGTTTGTAAGCGCTAAATATAAGCTATGTTAAAAATTATCTCTTTATTACCCCAGTGTTAAATGCGTTTATTATCCTCCATTTTTTAGATCTTCCACTGGGAATACTTCAGCCACCATTTTTTAGCACTGGTTTGTCAAAGTAAGAAAAATTTCGATTGCATTTTTATATAACAATCATGCGATGATGGCCATATTTCAAAATACTAATGTCACAATTATAGAGCACTTGTATACGGAAAGCTAGGAAGCATTATTGGTCACGAACTAGCTCATGGGCTGGTTGGGCCTGGTGAGTGTTTTAAAATTTAAGTGAACTTAAGCCAAGAAAATTTAATGTAAAACAACTTGTTATTTTAAAGGTTGGACTACCAAGCGAGATGGAAGCTTGACTAAAATGTCGGAATGCTTAATAAAGCGTTACGAAAATTTTACGTTTGATGAGGTGAAGAACTGGAACATAACGCTTGATGCGAAGAACACACTCACAGAAAACGCACCCGATAATGCTGGACTATTAACAGCGTATAAGGCTTATCGCATTGATATAGCTAATGGTTACGGATATGAGCGAAATATGGAAGGCTTAGGAAAGTACACTGACATCCAATTATTCTACATAGGATTTGCACAGGTATGTAAAATGTTTTCTCCATATTTAGTTGAGTAAAATCTCAATTTATTCAAATTATTATTTTTAATGGTTTTCATGTAGAACTGGTGTAAATCAAGCACTTTAAAAAGTATGCAAAGCTCCCTAACAAATAATGTCCACAGCCCTGGTAGATTTCGTGTTTTAGGAACCTTGCAAAACTCGCAAGAATTTGCTCGAGCATGGAAGTGTCCAGCGGGCTCTAAAATGAATCCTAGACAAACAAGAGAACAAATGAAATGCAAACTGTTTTAGTGAAAAAGGTTTAAAAAGTATTTTCGCAACATAACTCTTTGTGTGTAACAATTCTTTAAAAAGTAAGAACAATGTCACACTTGTTAAGAGACTGTTATAAGCTATGAAGATTTTAAAACAATATTGCATGCTTGTAAGTGCATGAATAAAATTGACAAAAGAATATTGTACGGAACAATATGATTGACCTCGTATAATATGATCGTGTGTAATAAACTAACGTAAGTTTTCTTTTGCAAATGTGGTTATTTAGAGTTGTAAGCCATACCAGTAAACCAACTATTCGAGTCTTTCCGCAGTTTGATATTTCATTCTCTATGAAGATATTTAAAATACTTCTATAAATTTCCACTGATGCTATGATAATGAATATTTTATGGCTAAATTATGCAATGCATGTGCTTTATAAATATTTTGAGGTATTCTTAAAATGACTGTCATTTATGAAAGCGATAGTATTCTTTTCAGATACGAATGTGTTGGTTTTTGGTATTTTTAAAGAAATTAGCTATTGATAGTTTCATGTTTCTCAAACCTCAAGCCCGCAACTGACCGCATTTCCGAAAGAGGTAAACCTCTTATTGCAATGATAAATATTCACTCGATCCTTTCATAAATAAGATTATGAAATGTACAAAAAATATTGTTAAATAGAATATACCAAATATTTATTCTGTCATTGTGCAGTTTCTCCTTCTGAGGTGAACCTCATAATAAGTATTTCGAGAGTAGTAAATACACTGGTGCAGTATTGCCAATTACTAAAGCAGACATTTGGCTTTCAAAGGCTGTAAATCAAATCAGAAAAAGTCATTTCGCCAATCATTTTTTTGATTGCTACAATAGACTCGAAGAATATGGCCTATGCACAAGTCGATTTTTATCAAACGGAAAATGGAGAGTGGTCAAGTATCCCATTGGAGTACCAACTTTTGGGGAGAAGTGAAGCCGGAAGTTCGAGATTAGGTCAAGTTGACAGGTATTGTAGTGGACGAAAATAGTCGGCAAGATGAAAAGTAATGGGTTAAGTAAACTTGACAATCGTTTATTAAAGCTAATTTCTTTAAAAACAATTTATGTTTCACAAGATGTCTCGATAGTTGGAGGACAAAAACGCTTCTTCTTATAATCATTTTGAAGCTGGGCGGATTCCTCTTCTACATGTTGTGGTCAGCAAGTCAGTAAGGATTGCTTTGAGGACAAGATATATTGCGTATGTGCCAAAACCACAAGATTCCATTTGCCCATAAACAAGTCTTCATCATTTTTACTATTTTTTACCATAAGTTTCAGTTAAAACGTCATTTATTTATTAACATTTTTATAATCTACAGCTCAGGTATCATAATCTTATTTAATGGACAATTTTTTTAGTATTAGCCCACCTTAAATTTTTTCTAAGACTATTAAATCTCAACTGTGAACTATATATTTTTTTCAATAACTTTATCAAATAAAAAATTCCGAAGGGTTAAAATCGTAAAAAAATGAGCTGCATGTTTCTGCAAAATATGTTGTTAAAAATAAGTGTATCACAAGATTTATTAATCATATTACAAATCTCATATTGTGTGCATTCATATCTATTTATCTTTCTCAGTTTTAAGTTTGCAAGTGATGAATCTTCTTCATACTTACGATTAGTGATTATATTTTCTGATAAGTGTCTAACAGGCATACACAGAATAATCATCATTTGTAAACTTCAACATTTGTAATTTGGACGTGAACAACCAATTCAAACCAGGAATATTACTATGTTGGATACGAAGAAAGTCTCAATTATGTTCAAGTGTACCGAGAAACTCTCAAATTTCTGGTGCCAGGTGTCGAGAAAATGATATCTTAAGAGAAAATTATGCTAAATATTAGTTTGTAAGTCACCGCCCATTCAGTAGACCGAAGACAGGTGCTCGATAAAAGGTTAAGTGTATGAAAAAAGATAATATGCCTCCACAATTACGTATTGCATCATCTCACATAATTACACAGGTAAACTTCACCCTTTTGATTGTCTATAATCTTATTCTCAATTTTAAGCCCACACTCTACACGTTTCTTGGAGAAAAATGATTAAAATCTTCAAACTCATGAACCATGAAAGTTTTTGTGCTAGCAATTGATTATCAATTACTTGATGTACATTATACAGATAAAATTTAATATTTAGCACTAAAAACTCATCCAAATCCTACAATAAATTGTAAAATTCCTTTCTAAAACAATTCCAGTGTAAATTGCTTCTGCTAAAATGGCGATTCATCTTTTCCCATTGTCAATTCTTTCTTACTTTTCACTCCAAACAACCTCGGGGTTACGTGAGACCTCACACAACCAACTCAACCTACAAGTTGACCAGTTCCGTCATCCATTTTGCACACTTTACATTATAAGAAGTCACAAAGAAAAAGCCTCGATTTCCCCCATTTCCGCCTGGATTGATCGCTCCATTATCCTCCCCAACTTGGAAGTAACATTCCTCCACCTCATAACAGATAATTACATAAACTTATCGGACAACAAGAAACCCTGGTTTCTCGAAGAAACGCCAATAATCCATACGACATACAAACACAAAAACTCTCTCAACTCCTGCAACTTACTGGTCACCTCCTTAACCCACCTCATTTCCGGTCAAGACTGGAAGGAAGGGACATCCGAAAATATGTTCTTTTCCGTGTGGACCTACTGGATCAAACGAGCTGCCGCCGGTCTCGCTATTCCCTACTCAACCGGAAGTACGGTGCTCCTCGCACTAACAAACAATCAAACTTGGACACTTCCAAAAACCCAGTGGGACACAATCTACACCTCTCCAGTTCTCACATTTGTGATCGGCTTAAATTCTGGCGGTAAATTTGAATCGCTAAAATGGGCCTGTATAAATTGCCAATTTGACCAGCAATTATTTCTCCACGAATCTCCATTCAACGCCTTAACCAATTCCAAATTTATTTCCTATTTCCACCCAAATTCCCCCCAAACCGGAAACTTGATAAGCGCCTCAGGAATGATAATCCTCCACAAATACCGGAAGTTCATCTGTCGCCAGGGAACCACCCGGAAAGAAATTTTCACCAAATTGCACAACGCCTCCATCCACTCCGAATGCATGCATCCCACACTCTTCGTTCTGGAAGAATTCGGAGAAGCAGCAAATCACACAATAATTCATGGCGACTACCATCATTCATCTGGACCCCAATTAAGATTTAAAGCGAACATAATTTTAGTCGCGACAAATAAAATTGCCCGGGAAGGAAAAATGTTATTGATGGACGTCATGAGCGAAAACGTGATGGACGATAATGTCGCATTGGTGCTCTTTTATTGCGATAAAATTGAACATTTTAAGATAAATAATAGCTTTAAATTGATCGGGAAGCCGTTCAATTTTAATGTCTGGCTGTTGATAGGATTGAGCACAATTTTGCTTGTAATTCATTTCAAAATTTTGTCAAACAAGAGATTTGAAAAGAAGGAGGATTCCCGCCAAAATGATTTCAATAACCATTTGTTCGACATTTTGTCAATGATTTTGCAGCAGGGCACTACCAAAGATAGACATGGGGTTAATATTCTCTTCGTTGTGATTTCATTCGTTTTGGCGTTTCATTATGAATTTGATATCACGAGTAAATTGATAGTCCCGCCGAAAGCATACGTTCGAGAAACGTTGAGTGAACTGTTGAGAGATGGGTATAAAATCAGTTTGAGAATTTCCCGCGGAAGGGTAAACGATTCGGGGAAAGTTGATCAAATGAGAATGATATGGAGTGAGTTTGTGGCGGAGGGTTTGAAATTGGAGGGATTTGAGGGGGATGTTGTGGAGTCGATGGAGTACTGGAAGATGGATGTGTTTGATGAAACTGGGACCTTGATAAGCGGAAGGGACTTGACTGTGGAGGATGGAGAGACTGTGGGATTTGATTCGGAGTATTCGATGCAGACTGGGAATTCTGTGGTGTTGGTGGATAGGGGGAAATGCCATGTGCTGAGGAAAAGGTATGGATCTGCAATGTTGTGGCTGGCTATTCATTCTATTGGGAGGAGAGAGTTTTCGAAAATTATTGGGAGGATTTTTTATGAAAGTGGAATCAGGGGAATGTACAGTGGAATGTTGAGCAAGGGAAGGAGAAGAGTTGGAAGGAAAATGGAGGAATTGATAAGCAAGAAGGTTCAGAAGATTGGAGTCGTTGGGATGAAATTGGATAATAGAATGTTTGCATTGATGAGTGTCTCTGCGGGGGTGTTTGTTGTGGCGATAGTGTGCTTTGTTGGGGAGGTGGTGTATGGAAAGAGGAAAATTGCTGTTTACAAGTAGATATTTAATCACACTAATTTTACAGCACATTAAACTTAATTTATGAAAAAAGGGTAGTAAAAAAGCTTCTTTAAAATTTGGTTATGTTATAAAAATAAATGTAATAATTTCACAAGTACCTAAAATCTTGTAAGATAAAAAAGCCTCTAAATATAATAATATTGTAAGCAATAATTTCCATATATGTAGGTTGACATCTTTAAGTACAATTTACTTGAACATTATTTGCTAGCATCTATATCTTCATGTAATTTCTCTGATGGAATCATTTTCATATATTCTTTTACCACGTGCATTTACTAGGTGATTACTATTACTGCTGCTTATAGGGTAATTCTTCACTGAAGATGAATCAAGTCTTAAACAGAATATGTGTTCTGCTTTTCGTCACTGTCTCATCTTTTTTCCTTCTAGATCAGGTCTTTTCACAACTTATGTGGGGTTAGCCTTATTATATGCTATTATTATAAGAAAGTGGTTTGCATTTTCTTGGTTTTCCCCATAAATCATGAACTTATTACATGCTAAGATAATACTTAGGTTTCTTAAATTTGGTTGAATTCACGTTATTTATATGAGCATTTTCGATTTTACGTCTGCACCATGAAACCGGTTACCCAATAAATGTTTCATGAAGTGGATATAATCACGTGCATTGAATTAGTAATTTGCCACAATTAAACATTCAAGAACAAAGAGTTATGGACTATGCATTGAACAAAGGGAAGTCTTATCATTTGCTTTTATAAACTGCTAATCAGAAGCAAAACGCATTCTGGCAATCATTTTAGTAATTGAGTAAACATGCTAACAAGTGTTAAGGCTATATCCGTTACAGTACAGAATTAGTCGACAGTGAAAGTTCAAATATCCCACCGGTCGGGAGCAATGAAGAAAGAAGAGATTCAATCTCAGCCCAGGTTGAAAGTTTTGTAGTGGACGAAGAAAAATATTATTCAGATGGAGGGTAAGTTGCCAATTTAACTGAAGACTCGTCCATTTGAAACTCGAGACTTATTATGGAATATGTCATCAATGCCCTCCGTTCCTCCAACTCCTTATTTAAATATTACTTATTTTTATTTATTTTGTGTTTCAGAGTATCTTACAATATTTGCGGAATTAAAATAGTTGTTTGTCTTTATTTTTTGTATTTCTCCTTTTACTCGTTTACCAATTAGAAGGAACACTGGATGCCTTTTTTATGTATCTTCTTTGCCTTTTCGTATTCTTAGGTTATGCTCATCAGATATATCATATTGTAAAATTTTTCTTGTCTCAAGTAAAAGTAATACAATGAAACTTGCATATTTAAGTTGTCACTTCTACATTTTTTGACAAAAAAAAAGTTGTGAACTGGGCGTTAAACAATGACAAATCTTATCCTTTGCTTCTAAAAGCGACACATTGCAAATTATTTTAAATTATTTTGCATAAAAATTACTAAGCTGTCTTTCTGAAACTTGATCCTAAAGTAAGTAACTAGTGGTTTTGCATATACAAGTCATTCACTGACATTGATGTGTACGTACATGCATATGCATAGCGATATGTAATGCATTTGTTCAAAAATCCACAAATTCCTTATTTCATGTAAACAATCTACATAGCTTGCAACCATAATAACGTGGTAAGCTATCTATGAGCTTCAACGTCTTCACCCATTTTCATCATGAACTTCACCTGTCATCATTTGATGCCTCATGCAATTTCTCTGATACAAACATTTATTATTACGTATTTTTTACGGCGTGTGTTTACTAGTTGAATATCATTTCTTGTGTTTAGAAAGTGCTTCCTCCCAAAATCTGACCTTGTAAATCGAAAACTCCATGGAGTATTTGTTCTGTTTCTCGTCACTGTCTCAACAATATTTTTCTTTTTGTTTTTCTCAGATCAAGTGGTGACAGCTTTAATATATTATTACAGGTAAGTTGTTTCCATCACATCCTACCACATTCTAAAATTAATTTATGGTTGTCTATTATGCTGCTCAATTGCTAAATGATTCTTTTCGAAAATTATTTAAAACATTAGTCGTTGGACTACGTAATATTAGGAGACATGATCTGAATATTACCGCTTACATTGGCTTAGCCCACCGTGCAAATTGACTATTCAGAAACAAGGAGTTGTTGGCTCTCCACTAAACCACTATTTGCAAATTACTGAAGCAAATCTTATCATTAGATTCTGGAAGTGGAAAATAAGAAGCAAATCTTATCATTAGATTCTGGAAGTGGAAAATAAGAAGCAAATCTCATTTTCGTAATCATATTGGGTAGCCATAATAACAAGTGCTAAAGGTTATGGCCGTAACAGATTTAGTCAATGGTGAAAGTTTAAACTTCCAACCAGTTGGGAAAAATGAAGGAAAAAGAAATTCAAGGTCAGTCCAGGCTAAAATTTTACTAAAGAAGCATGAACATTCAAATTCAGTTGAAGAGTAATTCGTAAATTTAACCGGAAACTCGTTCATTCAAACGGAATAACTCTTTTTTTTTTTGTTTATTTTTTTGGTTTAGGGAATCTTCTAGTAATTACGTAGATACAATACTTAGTTACTGTATCCCTTTCCTTTTTATCCTTCTTTTTCTAATCGGTTTCTTCCTGCTACTAGGGCTAGTAGTATCACAGAAGGGAATTCGCTCAAGAAGAACCTACAGTAAAGACTTTAATCTACTTTCACATTATTGATCTGTAATAAATTTATTTTTGTGAAAGATATTTATGTTACCCTTAGAATAAGCTATTTATTTATACGAACTCTCATACAATCAGTACAATAAATTAAAGCGCATACTGAAATTCTGGTCTTTAATTCCTGCTAGGTCTGTACAATCGAGATTGGTCAACATCACAAAATTCAAGTTCCACAATTACTCTTGAAGACCATTCGCCACTCTATCCAGAAATATTTATGGAAAGCCCATCAAAACTAAATGTGGGATGCAAGGGAAACATATGCGAAAGAGCTGGTGAGAGTATTACTTATACATTTATAACTTTTTGGATCTATATTTTTATAAATTAAATTCACAAATAACTCCACTATTGTAAACATAGCTCGAGAAATTAAAAGCTCATTAAATACATCCGTGGATCCTTGTGATA
>JAQIXW010005710.1:0-10111 GCA_034700685.1 Willowsia buskii | reverse complement strand
TCGTGAAAGATTAGGAAAAACCTCCTCGCAAAAACATTCCTTGAAACATTTTTGTCACATTCAACTTCTTCGTTACTAAAATTTTAATTCAATTTTAATGCCTTTTGTCCCACAAGTTGCAACATAGCAACTATACATAAACAGACGTGAGTGCCTACCCATTTCATTCATTTTGTTTTTAAAAAAATGGATTTGTTGGTATCAAATCATATTGCGGAATTGGTGACTAAAATAATTTTTCATTAGGATATTCTAGCAAACATAGCTTGGTAGCATCTTTTTGTCTGATTCAATCAAATGATGTCACTCAACAACGAAACGCTTCTTTTTAAGAGATCACAGTTTTTTTTTTTTTGAATGAGCAAAACTTCCCTGCGGAAGATATAATTCAATCCGTCCAAATAAGGCCAAATGAGGCGTCCCAATCGTGTAAATTATGTCCAAAAAAGGGGACATGAATGGGATGTCTGCTTCATTCTCTCAACCCTGGCTGGCGCAGCTCAAAAATTCACGACGACCATTGGTGTACTACTGCGCACAAGAGAACAATACAGTCGTCTTCAAAGAAAGTCAAATGACTTGGTTTATGATAAGAGATACTTAAAAAATCCTCCTCTGAATTTTCTAGTTTCTCTTTACCGTACAATCTGTTCTGCTCCTCAAGTGTATCACCATAATCTATTGTCAAGCATGAAAATCTTGCTCATTTCTGGCTATTAAGAAGAGACTCGCTGAATAGCGGATAATAGAGGGCGTACACAAATTTATGAAAACAGTCTAATTGTAAATTGTAAATTCTCTGGTCAAATATGTTGTTATTTTTCATGTACGATTTTCTACAGAAACACGTATATAGCAAGAAATCACTCGTGTCTTTCATATCGTGTAGTGCTCACGTTAGTTTAAAATAATATTTGCGCAAACTGGCATAATGCAAGTTGTGGCAACAATTCATTCTTAAAATAACACTATCGAAGCTCACCACCTGGATATGAATGAGTGTTTAGCCTAAACCAAGAATGAATGTATTTGTAGTATGGTGATGTAATCAGTCAAAATTATAATTGTCTTTCGGTGGATTTATACCTGTTCTTAAAACAATATGTAGTATGTGTGTGGGTACTGTCTTCTCTGCCTTGTACTTCCTATCATTGTCTAAAATTAATCAATGAATATTCTTCGTGTCTGTAGACTAATTTACTATTTTTTTCTATCTCACATCCATCCAACAGTGTGTACCCATTCTACTATTTCTTTACTTTACCAGAACATGTACTCCATTCAAAAGAGTCAGAATAGAATACCAGGTTCAGCCCACATTTTTCATCATCCTCGTCATCATCGAGATCAAACTGCACGATGAAGTTTATGCATGCTGATTCCATGTATTCGTGGAAGCCACAATCGCGCAGTCATCATTAGCATTATAATCATTTGGGAATGAGGAACAAAAGCTTCTTTAATTAGTCAGTCGTCTCCTTATTATCATTCATAACTTGTTGACCACAGTTGGAAAAGGAAAGCGGTCTCCATGTGCCCAAACATAGGTAATACTTACCCCTCAAGTATTTATCATGGTATGAATTAAAAATCAACAATGGCAACATTTGAATATGCAGCAGCAGCAGCAGTAGTCCCTGCTTGTACCTACCAAGCCTACCTTTCGTATACGGTATAAAAGTTAATTGTTATTTTATATTCATTGTCTTCTTTCATACCTTGCTGATTTCTTGCAGCATTATGAAAAACTGCCTTCATCCTTGTGCTTTTACAGAATTTGAATTGAAAAGATAAATAAATTCAGAGAGTAAATTTATTATTACATTGCATAATAAAATAATTGTTTTTACCCAAAAAAATTTACATTACGAATATACGAGTCTGTAAAGCACTAAATTTTCCAATGAGACGTTCATGAGTACATTATATGCATAAAACACTACTGGCTTCGTAATATTAATTTGCAATTTTATTCTGTCAAAGTGAAATGGAACCATATTTTGTAGAATCTGTCACGAGAAAAAAATCACCGTCTTATGATGATGAGTACTCATTATAAGCAATAAATATGCTTAATTTTTCCTTAAAAGATTTTACGAATTTATAATTTGTAAAACTCGCATATCATTTCTTTGGTCACTCTCACTCATTCATAATAATCTTACAAAGGTTGTGCGGAGCGGTCTCATCTTTGAGATTAGAAGAATGATGCCTTCCGTACAAGAAAAGCCCTCAAGAAGTTTGCGGTAACGTGAAGACCTTTGTCGGAGTCTTGGTAAGCCCTTGCTGGAATCTATGATGAGTAATGAGGATTGCGAGAAGAACATTTTTGTAATTAAAAAGGTTTTTTGCTTAATGAAATGTTAATTCTTGTCTGGTATCTTGTGCATTACCGTTTGTCGAAAAAAAATGCTTGTACCTAGTTCCTAAGATAGAACTTAATCCTTAAATTCCAGAATTAAAGTAGGCTTCTTGAAATGCTCAGAAAGATTTTCGTACTTACATGGACTCACATTAACAATAAATGTGGCATAATCATAATGCATATAACCACAAAGTGAATGTAAAGGAACTCCAACCTGACCAACATTTATTATATATCTGTAATCAAGCAGTAAGTGAATTTTAAGCCACACATTAAGCAAGATAAGGTTAGGTAAAACCGGTGAAAAACTCTTAAAACACTGTGTAAGCTCGATTCAAAGAAAATAAATAAATAATGAGCGTGTAAATATCATAGATTATGATTGTAAGCGGCTTCTTCTTTTAATGTGCTCTCAGAGGTAAACTCAGTGGCTGGGGATCACAAAGGAAACAAAAGTTCCGACGAGGTCGGAGGTTACGAACCTGTAGCCACCTTCATCATACATGTCCCCACCTTCTTTCCCACACTTCCCCCAAACATGGTGCTTTGCTGGTGCAGTATGGTTATTATTATTATTGTGGTGGAATCATTTCTGCGTTGGTGTCTACTATTTCCATGCGTCTCCATGTGTGTTTTATTCTTCTTGAATAACACCACACACAATTCGCCTGCGTTCTCAGTTCTCACAAACACACACACAGGTTGAATGAGAGCGAAAGTAGTAGTGGCGGTACTTGAAACAATGCTTTTAACAGTTTTGAAGCTGTTTTTGGGCTAATTTAATTCACTCTTGGCACACTAATCATAATCATGAAACCATCATCATCATTTAGCTGAGCGAGCCATATACCACCCGACATTGTGTAGTCATTACGCACGCCGACTCCTCTTTTCAAGCAAATACAAACAATCATCTTTGAAAGTCAAGGTGATGATGGTATTTTTATAGCGTATTACAATGCTCGGATAAATTAATACAATTGACGAAAAAAGTTCTTCGATGCATACATAATCTCCGCACTGACCAAATAAAAGCTTGGGAATGAGATGAAAAATCTGGATGAAACAAAAAAATGCTCATGATGAAACCATTAGCTAATTAGGCGACAACCTCTGTGTAGCGATTGTCGTAACCTTTTCCCAGGTATTCTTTCAGGGTGGCCGATCACTTTTTTCAGAAAGATTGTGTATTGACAAGTTGTAATGCTTACTCGGTGGTGGTCTCTGGTCCTTTTGTGCAACTGAATTTGTTTATTGTATGATATGATTGTTTTTGTGTAAGGATGGAAAGGAAGAATAACAAGTAATAAATTATAGCAATGCATAAATAATACAGATCGATTCATGTATGAGCATCTAATCTGAATATATTACTGAATGCTGTCCTCGGATATCTGCATGGACTCTCTTTCATATTTTAATTTGAATCCTTTTTAAACCATCCAGTCGAACTGGATGTATAAATAAGATGATCGGGCTGTTCTAGAACACGTTGCAAACAAAAGCAATAATAATAAGCAACCTGACAACATCAAAAATACATCCATGTTATGGTATCGATTAAAATGTTGTAATAGGTAATATTCAATGTTAGACTTTTTATTTTCTGACTTTAAGGTTTAAACCAATATTACTGTTGTTTAATGGACTGTCATAAGATACATGTAGTAATGAAAATAGTAAAACTGTAGTGTGGTCAGAGTGTTTGCCCCATATTCCGTCGTTTCTGCCTAAAATGATGAGCCATTTGAACGCAAAATAGAGAAATGTATACCACATTTGCCACGAATACATGATAAAATCATGATTTTGGAGAATTAGCTCTGCAGGAGCAAAGGTTCCTCCCTTTAATCATAGCTACGAGTTTCTGTGGTTACAATTTGCTTTGAGCTGGCTATGCAGACTGAGCATGAGCAAAAACGACGAGAACATAATATTTATATGCAGAGAAAATATTTACGATTATTACTATTGCAACGAAGACCAATAATACGGCTGACTAAAAAGTCAAGTGTAGCTGGACAAATCTTTATGGTAATCTAGTTGGATTGTGGGACAGGTAGACGAGCCTTTTGACTTTATCATTTGTACAATGCATCATTTTCCGTCTTTCTTTTCACAAGTGCAAGTAAGGTGGTGTGCATCATTTACTGTCATATACAAGTGAGCCGCGCCCTGATATAAACTGCTTGCAAACACTATGAACTGTCTTTTGGTTTCTTAAATCACCTTGTCAGAAGTCAAGGCACAAATATGCACCGTTTATAATGGTGTAATGATAATAATAATGTGCTCCATTGTCAAGAAGTAATGTGATGATGAGTCTACTCTCTGGTACTGTAACTTGATACGCTCTCTCCATGATCAATTGACACGGGAAGAAATCTCTCATTTGAAATTATGTCAATACACATAAAACTGAAAGAGAAAAAAGAGAAAGTTTTTGGCATCTTAACCGAATTAACTTTCACGTTATTATTACCCATTGTTTCCCTTACTTGAGGTAAAATTCATGCAGGAAATCGGTTTTATGTCTTTTATTATCAATGTGAAGTTTTAGAAATTTCAAAGTCAGCCCGGTCAGTCAGCCAGTCTGTCATTTTTACATGATGGCACGGAGAGTATGCTTGCTTTCTCTGTAAGCTTTATTGAATGGTTGCCATGGTATACATTAGTAGTCTTCTTCCCATTGTATCATTATTATAGTCATTACTATTAATTTGTCGTGGTAAGATAAAACTTATTCAAAAACGATCGCAACAATACATTTATAATCCCACACCAAGTGAAAATGAAGTCAGTGTAAAGACACGTGATCCTATTTGGAAATAATGGTGAGGTGAGATCAAGATATTAAAGAGATTTCAAGATAGTTCATATGTGAGACAGAGGCTTACTTTTTTGTCATGTTAGCTGACAGTTTGTGATACTGATTACTACGTACGCATATAACTTTCAGTTGGTACATTGTACAGTGTATTTTGTTCATTCTCTCTCTCTTTGTTTCTTTATGGAATCAGGCGAATTAGCACACAATGGATGGAGCACAATAGAAAATGGAATTACAATCGTAATAACCATTGTCAGATGTACATTCAAATTTAAAAAGAATGGAATTGTCTCATATGCAGTGCTCATCATTATTATCATCCCACACTTTTTCTACAATAATATCATCCTATTTGTCGAAATGGACGTAGATTATATATGTGAGAAAGGTTTTGAACGTACATAATTACAAACGCGATTTTCAATCGTCATCTTTCCCATTATATTTTAACACCATATCGTTTGTTGTCGTCTTCCCATCACAGTTTTCTAGCCGTTTTGGATTTTAACACTGATAGAAACTCACAAGTAGTGCCATAATCATGCTTTAACAAAAGCTTATAGTAGGAAATGCGCCGCAGCTAGTGCTATGATTAGTACTGATGCATGTTATTTTTTTCTTCTGAACTTTCTATAAATGGAACAAATCAACGTTCTTCCTCGAGCGCTCTCAAGCAAAGCATGATGATTTTTCGGAAGGTTTTATTTCCGATTATTTCTTTCGTAAAGAAGCATTTTAAACAGCATATTATGTATTCGTTTTTATTAGTACAAAAGTAATTACATCACAAAATAAAATACATGTCCTGCGTTTTTACAGTGAAAGAAAATATTATGGGAAAATGGAAATAAGAATGTTTCAAGTCGGGGATGAGTGATGCGTCTACATTTGGATAAACACCTTTCTTGTATCATATCAATAAGACATCATCAAGTCTTGCATAAAATGCAATAAAACACTCAAAGACAAAACATCTTCACACCACGAGTAGATACATTCAACATTGCAGCGAGACACACGCTCCTCTTGTTTTTTTCTGCGCGTTCTCGTAAGAGGTATCTTTGCAGAAGTAATAAATCAGCTAGTAGGTAGGTACCCTTCATGCATTTTTTTGTTTTTATCTGGTGCTTTCAAGATGGCAAGTCTATGACACTGATCTCAAAGGTACACTAACGTAAACATCCTCATTCTGTTGTTGCATGTATTACTGCTATCATCAGTGCAGCTTTTTTACTCGACTTGCGTTTCTCATTTCTCGAGATTTTTGTTTTGAGGGAGTCCAAATATACATAAATGCGTGATACGTGTGAACACTGTGTGTGTGGCGTATGGGATCATGGAAAAGGATGACACGGTACATTATAATTGCGACCAAGCCCAATTTAAAAGTCGTGAGGATCAATTTCATGGTCTTCATATACAATGTTTTATTGCCAAATATCTTCTTTTCTTACAGGGATATGATAACGTGTGTGTGTGTGCATCCGTTCGTTTTTAACCTCTTAATTTAAATCATTGAGCTGTAGTAATAGTGCATAAGGGTACTGCGTGGCAGGTAGTGTAAAAAGCTAACAGTTTTGCAGTGAATCTAAAATCGTTTCGTTGGCATTAGATGAGAATCTATGGAAAACTTAATTATGCACGGTGTTTGGGCAAGCTAATACAAAGAACAGTTTGATTATGTGCCTTATGCATGCATGGCACTATACGATCTATACATTATTATGGGTATAGTAACAAAATCATCGCAACAGTAATGTATACTGGCAATAACAGTATCAATAAATACTTAAGCTAAGCACGATATTACAATATTCTCGATTTTAAGCATTCCTCGTGATTTGACCACCCGTATTATTATTTTTATATTTTTTCCCCTCTACAAAGATCATAAAGTTTTTATAAAGCAAAGGGGGATCCTGAACTAACACTAAATGGTTGTCAATGATCTTAATTGTGAGTCTCACATTAGCTATACACGATCTTACGGATGTCCTCACTAAAAAACGTTCAAGCATTAATGGCATATTTATATGCATGTAGAAAATAAATCTGTGAGTTGCTGGCCTGCCTGTGGTCTCTATTGCTGTGCATAATCAGATAAACTCACGAAATAAACGTTCTGGTGACGCTAACAATTGTGATTGGTTAAATACTGGTGTGAATGTCATGTTGCACAATTTTACTTGAACTTACCATGTCTTTGAAGAAGAAACATGACATTTTTATTGAATGTTCTGTCATCAGTATTGCAACGTCTCAAGTGTCTTCATCAAATGTAAACTTTCCACTCTAGAGAAGTCATCTTCAACACAATGTGTACAACAAGTTGTGTATATGAAAAGCTTATGAGAAGAGTTGTTGAAGAACAATCAACCGAGCGCAAACAAACAGACAATTTGGTAGGGAAGCATTAATGCTTGCTTAAGCATCAACCTCTTTATGCTTGCATATTATGTCAAGTTGATATTTTTTTAATGATTGCATCTAATACATATCATGTGATGCATAGTTTTCATTTTAGAGCAGCATCTGAAATCTGCTATATTCATATAGGTATGTATATAACCTATTACAGAGTAGGCATGGGAGACAATAACAAAAAAAACATCCAGAAACGGAGGTGACAAAATTTTCATCGTTAAGCAGCAATGCTTGGTGAATAGAAATGGGTCAATTACTTGACGTGACTGACCACCAGTTTAAGTGAAACCACCTCTACTGCTCCTGTATAAAATGTTTTAACATGGAAAGTCTTAAATGAGATGATTTTGAGGAACAATATGTGGAATTATATATCAAATAGATATGTAGGCTCTGGCACGCTAATAAATATATTCTCTAGCTTATAGGTAATGGTTCTCTATTTTTTGTATTTTTTTCTGTCCAGCAATAAAATGTGTGTTCCAGACAATAAATATTTTATTCTACTATCATTCCAATGTTGATCCAGAGAATTTGGTTGTCGATTGAATACATAAAACCTAAATGATGACAACTGTGAACTGCTGCTGTCGCTATCTCCCAGAGAAAAGTAATGTATCAGATCGCTTTGCAGGCAAAGCCCACGCACTGGAACATTTTTAAATTCTATAAAAATCAAACTGTGAACAGATATAAGGATAATATGTAAAAGGAAGACAAGGGTGACACAGTGGTATATGGAGTTGCTTTAACACCTGCATCTATTTAAATACCCTACAACAATCACATTTTGGGAGAAATAGGAGAGTCATTTTTATGAAAAGTAACGTGGTACAAGGGAAAAGCTGTGTTTGTATTTGCTACAATTTGGGTTCCTTTAAGTTTCTAACTACGCAGATAAATGAAGCATGGGCATAGGTGAAGAGAAGTTCGAGATGCTCGTGAAAAGTAACAAAAGCAAAAGTGTCGTCGTAAATCATTCATTTTTACTTGGGTGCCCATTTATCCATCTCGTCAAAACCCAGTAGAGAAACTGGTATGCGCATACACCACTTGGTTAGCTTTGTGTTACGTAATCGAACACTATTTACTTATGTTTATATTACCACCAATTGTCACATTTTGTAGGATACTTGTGGTTTTGTGTGCAAGCCACTTAGCCACCAAGGGAAGGCTATGGCACTCGACAAAGATTAAATGGTTGTGGTTTATTTTGTGGTAATATTTGCTGGGGACTGGGTGCATTACAGAATTCAAGCAGCAGCTAGCTCCCAAAAAACCTGTTGACAAGTTTAAAGTTTAAACACATATATGCAATGAATAGGATCGTTCATACACTCCTTCTAACAATAAGTGACAACGGCTCACTATGAAAGAACTAAACCACAACAAGCAAACAAAATATTTCATTCATTTTAATGCATAATAGTTCATATTTGAATCGATGTATTAGGATGAAAACGCGATGAAGCGAAAGGATAAATATTTAGTTTTTATTTTGTATTCCATAAAGTTGTATTTGTAAGCATTAACACCTTTGTCGTTGTTATCTCTGCGATAAATCACGAGAATACAAAATATGCTAGGAACATAAATGAATGAGAATGTTTAGATTGTAGTGAACTCAGAAAGAAAAAAAAATATGAATTTTTTTAACACGACTCATGCTGCTCATCATTTTTTTTCTCTTTGTGAAGAAATTTAATAGATGAAAAAAGTCACTTAATAAATTTTTACAATCACACTATTCAGAATTTTCGTGAATGAAACTAAATCTCTTACAAGAATCTAAAGAAATGTGAATGAAGAAGGCATGAGGGGATTTTGTTGTTGGATGTATTCTTCTTATTTACATTTTGGGGTATTCTGAGTGCCTTCAGCATAAAAACTGTTTGTACTCATTCATGATAAGTTTACTTATGCCACGAAAAATAAACAGCATTCTTACGGGAGATTATATCTTTTATTGCTTTTTCCTTTTTCATTGTTGTGTGTAAACATTTGTTTCCCATCTGGCAAAAACATGAACTAAATGAAACAAGATTTGACAATTAGGTAAATACGTTGGTAACATAAATAGTTGGGTAAGTAAGTTCTGTAATGCTGCACTTCTGCGCTAGAAGCTACAGAGTTTAAAACTTATCTTCATGTAAGAAAACTGTTTGAATCAGTTCACTGTAAAGCTTGCATGATAGATCATTTATTTGTTCACTCATCTTTGAATGATTTATGATTACATTGAATTGCACATAATTACAAGTTTTCACAACAATTTATGATTGTATCTTGAATTGACCGCATGCGTCTCATCTACCATCATTGAACCGGCAAATGAACAAAACTGATACTTTTAATTGGATAAAGGTCGGTAGTCGGTATTTATTACCCATTTCACCCTAACAGTAATAACCTTAAATTAAACTTAAAATTGAATTGTGGTGATTTGAACGCTTGCTCAATTAGCTGCTTAGAATGTACCGGCTCAAGATAAA
>JAQIXW010005709.1:0-10111 GCA_034700685.1 Willowsia buskii | reverse complement strand
CCATTAAAGCAACTAAAACACCGTGTGGGACTGGGAAAAGTCTAACGTTAAACGTTTACTAGTCGCCACTTCTAATCTTCATTTAAGTCATTATGTCATAAAATATCATAATTTTATACTCTTAAGGGTTACATTTTTGCGCTGTTTTATGCATCCATGCTTGAATTTTCCTTTAGACTTCGACTTCACTTTACGAATGCATAATGCATTGTACCGTATGCCGTATGCCTATGCCATATAGGATGTAAATGTAAAAGGCTTAGAAATTAATCTGATCGAGATGAGAGAGGAGAAGAGAGTGCATGAAGGAAATCACCTAGAAGCACAGCACAAACAGGTAAACGTATCTTGTTCATGTATATCGTTTGTAGTCTTACACACACATAGTCAGCAATTTAAAAAACTTGTATTTAGCATCGAAATTCCAAACTATATTCGTCGGAATACATGGGGAATGGAATCATACTTGTGTTGTGGTGACACCAACACCAGACCCAGACACCAACATAACATAAGACCAAAAAGAGAGACCAAGAACATTGGTTATCCATCCTCTCTTTATGTAGACGATGTAGAAGACTTCTCATCTAGTTAATGATGTAGAGTTGAATTTAAAATTCAATGAGAACACTATGAGTACTTGCACTTTATATTATTCTACACACAAGAGCAATGGCATACCAAAGAAGAAAAAAAAGTTAAAAAACTGCTGACTGTCTGATCGTACTAGATGGAATGTATGCTCTCTTTACACTGGGATAAAATTGGTTGGTGTTATACCTTCCTTTAATAAATCCACCACACCAGATGCAAAAGCCAAAATGCCTTAATGTTAGTAGTTGTTTTTGTAGCACATACCACAACAACCATTAATTGTTTGGCTCTTACTACATAACACAAGGTTAAATAATACACCACAATTAAATATAGCTATTAAGGATCATCTGTTGGCTGCTGTGCTGGGTTCAGTTCATTTTCCATCATCCTCACTCCAAAGATTCCTCTCCCTCGTTCAAGGGTTTAAATTAAATTCCAAATTAAAATAGCTATTATGTTTCTTCCGTGTAAAATTTATTGTTTATAGGTTGAAAGTTTCTAAAGTCCTTGATTTGAGTTCCCAAAATGGATATATTAATTTGAGGTTACTCAATTAATTGCGAAATAGAAAGTGAGTGGGTGAGTTCTCAGTGTTCCTTTCAATAAGGATTCACTCATGTGATCAGTGTTCAGTGTTTTGGTTTGCTTGTAAACACACAATCATATGGAATGTGTTTGTGGGAGAGGTCATTTGTCAAAAAAAGTTGAATGATTACTTGTTTTGATTGGAAGCAGCTGAATTTGTTATCAAACAGTAGCAGCTGTGTAGAAATCTTTAAATTTGGTAGGACGTCACTTCAATCGTGAAAAATGTATCAAAGTTTTATTTGGTAAGTCACAGCTAGTGTGCACTTAAAAATCGGATATTTTTAGTGATCGATAATTCTTAAATGGACCCTTAAGCTGCCTAATATATATCCAATCAAATACAATTATTGTACTTCAATATTGACACAATAACCTATCGATTGATTAATGATTGGAAGTTGGAATAGGTATCGGTATCAGTTACTGATCATCGGTACTTGTGTTAATCATTATATACCGAAACACAAATGGTAATAAAGCCTATATTTTTTTTTTTAATTTAGGACGCAATTCCAAAGCTGATGAACTGATTGTCGGGGTCAAAAGGATTTGATCCGTGTACGCCTACTTTCAACTATAATATACATGGATGGTGCAAAACAATTAGGGAAAATGGATGTCCGAATTAGCTGCCCAATTTGTGGCCAAACAGAGGTCGACTGTTTACCCAATCATTTACAATCTCATTCGAAACAATCGCTTATTGACATATTGTTACTGCAACACCAACAAATTCGTCGTCAGTTGGTTACTCCAAATCCATCTGTTCATGTAATTTCACGATCAGAAGGTACGCAAGGCAGCAACGTAACAGGAGGAGGAGGAGGAACTGCCCCACTACTTTTAGAATTTCAGCCTTCCTCTGAGGGTATTGAGAACGGGGCAATTAAAGACCCCGATATTGAAATAAAAACAGAATTGTCTATAATACAAAACTCAGGCAGCCATGAGGTTTCTGCTAGGTCCTTATTACACATTGAGTTTGAAAACGAACCTGTTACAGTTCCACCTTCTCGGCATCATCAGAACGCAAGCTCGAAATCAAAATCGCAGCCGGTTATTAAAGTTGAAGGAAACGCTCCTGTTAGTCACTCGGCCAAGGATACAAGGTCTTCCGGAAAAAATGGACAGCCGACATTCATTTTGGTAGATCATGGCTCTACTAAACCTGGGCCGTCCAGAAGGCGAACCTCTGAAGATCGGGCGATTGAAAGTGGGAAGGGTAATACTACCAATAACGGAGGTGACGTACAGCCAGCCACATCCATTATTCAATACATCATAGATGAGGTTAGTATTTTTATGCCCATTTTCATGCTACGTCAGTCCGTTAGTGAATATTAAATGTAATTCGTTCTATAATAATATTAATATTATGTATTGTTTTACAGTCTGGACAGATTACAGATTCTCCCCAGGAAGAACCTGATAGTTGGATATTAGCGGACGGGCGTACCATACCTGTTTACTCCTCCCTGACACAAGTCCCTGCTGTTGCAGAAAATACTCCGTCATGCACAATTAATGTTGACATTTCAAGCAAGGCTCCAGAGAGTGAGACAATCCCAATTACTGTAGAGCGAAATCCATCTCATAGCCAAATGCATCTGGACCTAATGACAGATGAGGAAATCCCACCAAGAGGGGAGATATCAGAATACGAGGAAAGCAATGCATCCTCTATACTATCTGAAGATTCGGTTCGTGAAAAAGTCTTATGTTCAATTAAAACATTACAATTAGGGTTACTTTAGAGTTTGTTGTATGATTTGTGATTTATGAACCATTTATTTAATATATATTAGAACTTACGACCAAATGGAAGTGGAATGTTTGGGGTAAGCGAACTGCGTCGATCCCCTGCAACCGTGCTTCATGAACATAATATGCTGTCAAATCGAAAAAAGAAGACCCCTAAAACAACACCTCCTCAGCAATACGTATGCCAGGAGTGTCCCCAACATCAAGTATGTTACAAATTGTTTACGATGTCCTTAAGTATTTTTAGCATTTGAGATTTTTTCTCAGTTAATTTATTGCTCTATATTCCTTAGGTGTTCAGAAGTTTGTTTGAATTGGCCGAGCATAAATTTGAATCCCATCAAAATAAATCAGTGGCCAACACGACTACAGTCACGTTAACACCACCGGAGGAGCATATTTTGCCAGATCTGGAACATATTTTACCGGAAAAGATACGTCGACAAAGTCAAACTGAGGATTTTTTCATCCTACCGGAAACAAAAGAAGAACCACAAGTAGAGATGAAACCTCCAGAAACGATACCGACAGCGACTGCGTCTACAAGTACGACTAAGAAGGAGTACTTTTGTCTCTATTGCAATTTTACTGCGAAGAAAAAGACTTTGTTGGCAGAACACATGAACAACGATCATGAAGGAAAGCCTAAAGTCCCGGCTATGTTTGAGTGCACGTATTGTGGCAAAATATTTCAAGCACGAACAAATTTACGGAAACATTTATTAATTCATAAGTAAGAAAATTTATTTACATCAATAGTTTTAGTATGAGTATTTATAATAGTTTGTACCTAATAATGAGTCATTATTACCATTATTAAATAGGGAAAGGAAATACGGTTGCCCGACGTGTCCACGAGGGTTTACTTCAAATTTTAAGCTTATGGAACACATCAGAGTACACACCAAAATATATCCATATAAATGTACTCAGTGTGAGAAAACGTACCGAACGTTAAGTTTACTAAATCATCATATCGTAAGAAAATGATATTCGTAAAACTAATTATTAAACTACAAAATTTGGAGAGTATGCACGCGTGTGTTTTTACATCATGTTTTTCCCTAGAAAATGGTGCATCTACCCGAAGGTGAAAGGCCCCCAAAGAGAAAACTGGAGTTTTATTGCAGTATATGTCATCGGATACTCCACTCTAAACGCAGCTACTTAAACCATACTCTTCTTCATCACGAGAAGCCAATGAAATGCTCATTCTGCAGTGAAACGTTCAATAGAAATAGCGTATTGGTTCGTCATATCAGAGTTGCTCATGACCCTCAATATGAATCAAAGGAAAGCAAAGTAAGGAAGATAGTAAAATTAATAATAAATAACGAGAGTATGATAGTTTTTTTACCAAGTTGTTAATGACATTTTATGCTATTATTTTTCACAAGGACTGCCCCATTTGCCACAAGAAGCTACATCCTAACTCAATGATTAAACATATGAGAATCCATTCCAATGAAAAGCCGTATAGTTGTAATGTTTGTGGAAAGTTTTTTAGAACGTACGCCAACCTAACTTCGCATTCGTGGAGCCACACGAACGTAGATAAGCCGCATAAATGCCGTCAATGCTCCAAGTCATATTTATTTAAGAAAAATTTGGAGGTAAGTGGATATCTTTCTAAGATCATTGTAGTATGACCACAGATTATAGGCTTACCTTCGTATCTAAAATCTTAAATGGTTAAATGATTGTACCCTTATTATTATTCATTTCTTAATACTTTTTTGTTCTAGAACCACATGTTGGTACACAAAAGACGAACGATGCATTTTGTGTGTAACGAATGCGGAGTTAAATTTACGCACAAGGTAAACATGAAACGACATTTAGAGGAGCACTTCAAGGAAAAAAGCCACGTTTGTAAAGTATGTGGTAAAGCCTTTCAACGACATTATTATTTGACTGAACATGAGCGTATTCACTCAGGTACATTTTGAAATATATTATATCAAAATTTTTTAACCTTTTATTTGGAAAGCAATAAGCAGCTAATTATTCGAAAATGATCATGTATAAACCTTAATCTTCCAGGTGTCAAGCCCTTCACATGCAACATATGTGGGAAAGCGTCAACGACTAAATCCAACCACAGAGCACATCTAAAAATTCACGATGCTAGAGAAACTGGCAACCAAGAAGGTTAGGCCGGTTAGTGCAGTTGCGTCATAGGGGAATAATATTTAAGTGACTAAGTGACTACATCGTTTACTATTGTATGGTAGGTTCTCGGTTCAACAGGTTATCTAGGCAAGCATAATTTATTTATGTTATTTATTTCTCTCAGTAGTTCGCTTTAATAATCAAGAATGATAAAAGATATAGCAAGCTGGTATTACATCGGTTTATTAATGTATTGAGCTCTACAATTTGGATTATTCCTGTTAAATTTTTAATTAGAAGTGTGCACCATTTTGTTTTGTACTCGGAATATTGGGTTATCCATAATAGTTATAAGCTCTTAAAACACGCAAATAATTAATGTAGTCTAGTCAATCGTTCGAAAATAGGTAACAACTGTTCTGAAGTAGGATTATAAATATAGGGCATTTCGGGCTGTGTATCAGATATTGTACTTTGGATATATTATATGTGAAGTAATTTTGATGCAGAACAAAGTTGTCGATGTCATGTTTTCAGTACAACTCACTACTCACGATAAAATAAAATAAATATGTAAAATTCTTCACCTCTGCATGTATTTCGCAATGGAAAAGATACTTCAGGTTTTTTCAAAGTTTGTTGTGACAATTTGCTGTTTTGTGCAATATATTTTAAGTTTGGTGGTAGACTGGGCTATTTAAGTGTTGACACTCTATGCTGTGAATTGTCGTTTTATATTATGTATTGAAGAGAAATTTTGCAATAAAAATGAAAGTTGTCCGTTTTCAAATTGGTTATCTCTCATTATGCTATATACTACAATAATACAAATTGGAATATTGGGATGCCTAAAATATGCATTTTAAAGGTGTATTTCCAATAAGCAATACATCATAATGGCTAAACGTATCTTTATTACCCTTCAGAGAAACTTTCAAACACGGAAAGATGTAAGTGTAAATAGAAAAGAAATATTTGGGTTAGCTTGTGGGAGGGGATTTCATAATATTGTTCCTTTCTTTTCTCATTGGCTTCATTTACATTTTGAACGGCCAGGGTCATACGTTACGTAACATCTATTCAGGCGATAACGATAATTAAATTGATAAATATTACCTATAATTATTGATGTTACATAGTTAACAAGAATACCATGATCATATTCACATAGGTAATTAGTCAGTCAACATGTTTGTATTGCATGAGCACACGGAAAACGCTTCCCTCATTAAATTTGGTAGTGATCGTTGAAGCAAGTAACTGGAAGCTGAAGAAAGTCCAATATTAACATAGCACAATAAGGGATGGTTGCAGTTGTAGTAGTACATTTATTAGTCAGTAACAGTAATAATATAAAGTGGGTATTTACATCCATTTCAACCTTCGTTGGTTAAAAAATCTACTGAAAAAGGAATTTTGAAAAATTCTGAAGCATATTTTTTCATTCTGTATAAACTCGTAGGACGAACAAGGCAAATGGTTCTGTCAAAGTATTACAGTTTCATTAAACATTCGTGACAATTTGGTTTAGAGCATTTTTGGTTACGCGGAAAACAAATTCATTACTTTGCGTTGCGTGCAAAAGGCTAAAAAAGGCATGCTGCTTCCAAACAAAAGGTCGGCATTGCCGACTCGACAAACAACAAAGAAACGTGCCAATTTCATTTAATGCTAACTAAAAATAATGAGCATTAGAGCAAATGAATTAGATATAAGCACACCCAATGTACTATAAAAATGTACATGCATGATTATCTGCTGTATTGTATGTAGTATGCAAATAAGAAAGAACAATTTATAAAGTCAACGCTATACGTATAGAAACGCAAGTACTCTGTGTTTCCTTTCGGTGTTTTATACGCGAGTGGTTCAATGTCACGTCACCGAGACATTAATAAATTGAATGGCATCGTCAGCAGTTTTGATCATTGTATCTTCTTTTCTCGATCCACGGCTATGTCATCAAAATTTACCGACTCACATGCTTATGTTTAATCCATCCAAGGATCAACGGGCAGTTTTCTCCTCGTTCAGAGTATATCCGACTCAGACATTCGGACCAGTTGTGCATATTATGTACATAGGTGCATAATAGAAAATGGTCAACCATTGGTGTTAGATTCACATATTTTATGATGTCTACATTTTCTGTCAGCTTGCTGAAATAATGTACAAGGCAAGTAATTCAAATAACAACCCTTTAGGGTCATGCTGCAAAAAATACTCAACGCATCTTTTTATGACACCTTATACTCGCTCAGATAACTGAAATGTCTATTAATGAATGCAGAAATCGTTGAGAAAAAGCAACAATGTTAGCAGTAGTACTATAAGCCCCGCCCTGGTCGTTCAAATGCTGAATAATCTAAGAATATTCTTTGTGATAGGACTAGGGTATATGGTGTACATTATGTTGTCAAGTTGCGGTTGACGCAGCGTGATCATATTCTTTTTATGCTTTCATCCTAAATGAAATGTGATGATCAAATATGTATACAAATATTCTACTATTGCAATGCACTAGTGAACAAATGTGTCACCTTTTACTTTGTAGTTTATACAAATATACCAATGATTACACAATCTCACATTTTCTTCTTTCAGACCTTTCATTGTCCGTACTAGCAGTGATCATGCTGTTTGATTAGGGTCGGATCGCTCTCGATTGCATTATATAAGTTTCTAAATATGATTTCAGACGTGTTATAATAAAAGAGCTTCTTTCATCATGACCGATTATATTACCCAGTTATTTGCTCAATGAAATTGACATCCGTTTGTTTTTGATCCGCTTAACATAAGGCGAAGTTCTTAGTCCTCCTTATTAACACACATAATGCTTTTCACTAAGGATTCGATAACAACAACGCTTTTAGCGATTATTGGCGCATTCTCTTTTGAGATGCAAAGTTGAATTCATATATAAGAGCTTAGATTTTAGAACTGGAACATTAATTTTTTGGAGTGAAAGATGTGGTGAAAGTGTGAAGTGATGTGAAAAGCATGTCATCGTGCGAAAAATAAGCTGGAAATACTTTAAAGCTGATAGAGGTTGTGCCTTTGAACTTTGATTTTTCCTTAATTACCTAAGCTTATGTAAAACAAGGACGAAATTGGCATGCGAAATATAATCCTTCTGACTTTTAATGCCTCACGCTACGGAGACAAAACAAATGCTGTGAAACTGAGAGACGTACAATTTCTCAGAGTACTAAATTCTTACGTTACCCCTGTGCGTTGCTTTCCTCGTCTGTGTGTGAGACACAACACAAGACACAAAGCTAAGCTTTGTTTTCCACTTTCTCTGCATAGCAGACAGCGTGCTTGAAAGTGAACCGAAAAATTCTGGGAACACCAATTAGCCAACATTCTGATTGCAGATCAGGATGGTGAAGGCTTAGGGGAAATTAAAATGTTGAAGAAGCGAGTAGGTCCGCTTGACGGCGCACGCCACGTATTCTTGTGTTGTAGTAGTGGTAATGGTAATGATGACACGAATTCGAACAATGGAAGCAAATGCATCAGTTTTTGTGGTTGTTGTTACTGCCCGGACTCTCTGGATAGAATCAGTAATACTTCAAGGGCTTCAAGAGGGGACAAAGCAGTGAAATCATCTACAGATAAGTTGGCAGACGCTGTCTGTTTAATTCAAGACAGTCCTTTTAGGATCTTACGGGTAAGTATATGCTTGAATCATAATCCGATTGATTTCAACAAGAATGATGATGACCTATTAGAGTTGTAACAGTTATTGTATTACCAGAATATTATTCAGTATAATACATATGAAACGGGTTATGCTGGGAAAATATCATCTAGTCTTCCTCTTCTTTGCAGAATTTAGCATATTCAGTGATTTTCTTCCTACTACATACTACTTCGTGTAAATAAAAAAGTTTGCTCATGAACATCGCATTTTATGTTACAGAGTAACAACAACTGTTAAACCTAGTCTCTGAACGTCTATTTCCCATAACTGTTTGTAAGCAAATCATGTAAAAACAGCAGTCAAAACATCTTGGAATTCGGCAAACTTATGAATTGAAGCACATAAAACAAAATGATCATTTCTGTTCCACAAGGACTTTTGGCCTGGTAAATCTTGTAAATGGAAACTACGTTGAGTTGAGTGTATGCATATCTTTTTAGAAATTTCAAGAAAATAACCCAATGAAGAAGTGATGCAATTTATACTACTTTTGAAACAGTATACACAAGCACACCAAATGCAAATGATAAAAATTCATACGTGAGGAAAAATCTGAAAACATACAAATCACATATAATATACAAACCCATTACCGGCAGCGTTAGTTATAACGATGTCATGAGAAGTCTGGAGCCGAAGGTAATAATAGCCCCTCGTTTTGACATACATCATGCTTTTTCTTTCTCACACTTCGTGTCTTTACTGCAAGACTATTAATAAGCATCATAAAGCATTTAGATAGACTTAGAAAAGTAGCGTTAGTCGCCTGATTCTACATTTAGTGTCCCTTGGTTAATTTTTTATAGCCGACTCAATTAATTAGGCCGGTTCGATTCTGCTAAAAATACTGTTAGCAGTTGATGGTTTTTAAAAATATGTACTAGCTTAAGAGTGTGGCATTGCAATTATTTGCATAAAAAAATATGAAATTTGTTATTCCACACGCGTAATACTAACGTGTTTTTGTTGCAAAGCAAAAAAAAATCAAATGCAGACAAAAGAAGGTAAATTGTACAAAAAAAGTTTCTGTCAGCGTGGCACCAGAAAGAGATGCACAATGCACACATTATTCATCTTCATAGCATTTTATTTCGGTTATATCCTCCTTAACAAAACTTGGTATGACTCTGTGTGAGCAGGGTGTTAGGTTGATGCAGTTGATGAAGGGTAAATGGAGAGGCTATAATAATAAGTAATAATGCTTTCAAGAGAGTAAGAAACTATGGCTTTCTTTGTTGAAGCATTAATATTCTAATATTCTAGTTGTTTTAAAACCCACTAACCTTGTACATTACAAAAGATATTTTGTTTATTCCAATGCTTTCGAGTTGTCTGCAATACTCA
>JAQIXW010005708.1:0-10111 GCA_034700685.1 Willowsia buskii | reverse complement strand
TTATAACTCTATAAAAGGCTTTACTAAAGTATACACATATTATTCACGCGTTTTCATACCATAAGTGTGTGTGTACCGCACAACTCCCATTCTATTTTCACCATAATACTTGCGGTGTTTGGGAGAATGTAAGTAGCATTATTCCTTTCCGCTCCCACTGATTCTTTTTGAAGGGCCACTTAAACAGTCTCCATCCCTGAAATATGAAGCATCATACTTATGCGTAATTCACGTTGACAAACATTCGAAATTGGAGGGAACTATAGACATGGAAAGAAATTACTTCTATTCTACTACAAAATTTCAATTTACTGAATTGAAACGTTGGGTAATGTTATATTAATAATATATAAAACAACATTATATACAATCTCTCCTTTTGGGAGGAAAGTGGTTGCTGAAACTTCAATATTTTACGACTCAACCCGACCAACCTGTCTCATACCCTAACTGCGTATTGAGGAATTCATGAACTTTTGTTACACAAAAGGAAGTACTATAGACAGACGTCCTTGGAACTTTGGTATGACTAAGCAGGAATTCGTTGGCAGTTCAGTTGCCAGATTTTCATTGTACACCTAGTGCTTCTAATTTACACCTTTCTCCACTGTATTTCACGTTACAACTAATCTAATTAAATTACAAAGTTTATGTCTGGCGTTTGTTAAAAAGTTGTGTGATTTGCGACAAGTCGTGTTCTTTTCTAAGCAAACAAAATATGTTTTGCATTAACATAAATACATTATAATTCAAATTAATTGGAGTAGTCATTAGATTAAGTATCATTTTCAAGTTTTAATTGTGTAAACAAATTTGTTCTGTTAACTCGTAGGGCTGCGGGGATACAATATTATGATAAAACATATTTATTGAACTTCATTGGAACTAGTTGGAAAGCATAATATTATTCATCGTTTGTTGTATGAATGAGCTCCTTGGTTGAAATTGAAAACAAGCAGAAGCAATAATAATTCTATGATTTCTAAGAAAATGAAAGCTAGAAAGCAGTCAGTGACTTTCCCTTCAAAAAGTCATGAAAACAAACTCAAAATTTTCAAGTGACAGTTGAAAAGAAAAGAACCTTGAAAACCCGTAGTGTATCACGCATTTATTGACTTTCTTCATTTCTAAGGAAATGATAAAGTTGTGGAATGTCTTAGCGAAAATAATTCGTTTCATCTTTGGCAGCTTCTCTTGTCAACGATTTTGCTGCATAATAAAGAGTTAAGCATTCAGATCTTGAAAGTTTCAAGAAAGTCGCAGCAGCGACTAGAAAATATATTTCTTTCCTGAGAAACAGCGTTCCACAAAAAAATAAAATCTTAAAGGAAGCAAATGTGCTATAGAGCAAAGCTGAAGCTGTTTTTCTGCACCGTCGAGCACACTAAATTTGTTGAATTACATTTGGATACGGAAACGAGTTTGATGAAGCCTGACTTATAAATTATGTTATAAGTACCTAGGTATATGTTCAGCTCTTGCGCAAAAGCATTAAGCTTTTTTTACTGTATAGCGCTCTTTTTTACTGAATTGTTCTCGCTACAGTTCTTCAAATACACTCCAACTGATAAGGCTAATCAAAAGCAGGAAACATTTTAGAAGCTACAAATTGATGACTTTTCATCTCTTACGCTTTGAGAATCCCTTCACATTCCGTTCTAGTTTTTGTTTCCTTTTTTCATACCACAGATGTATAGAGCGCATTAACCTTTTACAAAGAAGAAAATGCCACAAATTTTCTCATTCCCACCAATAACAACTTTTATTTTTTATTCAAGGAATTTCTGAGGCTTTACACAGTGCCTGGTTTTTTTTACAACGAGTGAAACCAAAACATATGTATGTGGAACCATATAGTTAGGTATACTCGGTCAACTTTCTTTGAATATCATGTTATACTAAAGTCAATAAAATTCATAAGAAAATGAAGCGCTTGTCTGACATTAATTTGTTCATATTTCAGGGAAGAGAAGCTTTAGCTTTACCCTGGAAATAAGGAAAATGCGTGTGCCACTTTCATTATATTTTCCAGCCTCGCCCTGATTCATGTCACGTATTTCTCTTCTTTTTTTCGTTTATTTACCTGACAGTCTAGCCGTAATCATGAAAAGATGTAAGCTGGTACAACAGTAAATGCAATCTTGCATTATATTTATTCATAACAAAAGACTGCAGTAAAACAGCCTATATAGATGCGTGTACTTGCATACCAAAAAATATTGATCTATCATTTTATATTATTATTCATTTATTTTTTGCTTACCTTTGTTGTTATCCCATTGAAGAATTCAGTTCAGGTTACCCCAGAGAGAAGAACGAACGATGTTTCCACTTTCCTCGTCGACTTTCTCCTGTTCACCAACACTTCAGCTGAATAGACGCACTGATGCGTAATTGCTGACCCAACTTCAGTTTCAGCTTTCACTTTTCTACAAAATTATACCACTGTTTTTGCTCGTGTAATGCGTTAGTATCAAGTAGATTGCACCAGTATAATGATAAAGACCTTTCGGTAAAGAAATGCACGTGTGTGCGTGTGGTCTGGCTTTGGAGAAAGCTGGCTTGCGAATGGGAGCAAACTCAGATATGCCTTAGTAGTTTATACATGGATTCTCACTTGATACATTCTCGTCTCTCGTGTCGTTCCAACTTTCTACTTTCACTCGTCCCAGTCGTGCACACTCACAACACTTGTGTTGCCTCTGCTATATTATTAACACAGAATACATTGCATTTTATTTTTTATTGGTATGTTTTTAGGATTCACAAGACAAATCATTTGATTTTTTTTGTAAAGTTGGTGCATGTTTTGCATTGTACCAATATTTCCATTGTTATTGTCATCGTTTCCCAAAATCAGTCAGAATTTTCAAGCTCATTTGGTTTGCATGCACACCATTATCATATCCTCTTCTATTGAACCTATCGTTTTATTTGTTTTTTTCTTCTTTTGGTTTGTTTCGCGTATCCAGCCGTGAAACCTTAATTACAAGTTCTGATCAAAGAGAAAATTCGCTGTAACACACGCTGATACTGATGAGCAAGATGAGACTGTTACGTGTGTGGAAATGGAAACAAAATGCATCCTGTGGTTGTGATATCTGATGCTTGATCAAACAGTTTTCTAGAAAATATATGTTCATCCTCTCATCATGTACTTTGTAACTGCATGTACCCTTCTTTACCGGCTCCGTTATATGTTTTAACGCAGAATCGAGAAAGCTTACTCGAAGCATTGTTATCGAGACCATTACACAACCTGCCATTTAATGATCATAAAACCTGATGATTTTTATGGGTAGAAGAGGCTTAGGTGAAATAAATGTACACAGGAAGTTGATCACAACACTTTCGTTGGATCCAGCGTTCTTCATTAATGCCACCATTTCATAATAACTGTTTTGCACGGAATTGACGCAATGTCAATTTTACTAGCTATTGTAAAATAATATCCACGTGCAGATTTTTAGACTCGCCAAGTTAAGCTTTCGTATTTACGGTCATTAGCCATATTGTTGTAATGAATTCCCAACTAATTTTGCAAAGTTGGGAGACACTGAAATGCGGAAAGGACATTGTTTTTTGTTTTCAGCACGTTGAATTGTCGTCATGTTGTGGCTGATGTTTTGCAGCGGTGTCTTTCAAGGGGTCTAATGAGATTCTGCAATTAAAATTTATCTGCCAGAAGAATTCTCAGAAGCTACAAAGCTATGAGACAAGCCAGTTACAACATAGTATTATGTGAGAGCTTAATACGCAATACGATGTTTGAAAACTATATTTCATCATGAGAATAATTGTCAAGGTCATCGGCATTGCGGCATCATCATCACCACCACATCATAAAACTTATTAAATATATTTCATGGAATTTGTTAGCATGGAAAATAGAGAATCCTTTTAAATTTTATTTCACTTCCAGCTTTCATCATCCTCGTCAAAGTGTTTACATCTCTTTTGAAATTTTATACTCGAGTGAAACCTTTGGAAGTTTTTGAAATGAAAAGTAATTTTCACTGCTCTTATTTTCCTTTTTGTCTTCTAAAACTTAATAAAGTCTTCGGTTCTCAATTCGAAATGATTATTATTTTTCTATGGCTGTGTAGATATATGACACGTGGTTTTCTGCGTCGTCAGTCGTCACCGCTACAATGTTCCACTTTTATTTTCCACCAGTAGACAGGAATACAATACAAGTATGTGGTGAAAGTTGTTGTGAAATGGAGAAAATGAATTTTTTCATTGAAAAATTAATACAAAGGTTTATGTACTAGTGGATTATTACGGTTGACGTGATTGATTTGGTGAAATGAAATTTTTCAGGCATCACTTGATTTTATTACGTTGCATGCAAATAATACGCATAATAGGACGAGGGAGAAAGCAGAGAGATTATTGATATTGATATGCGATCCGTTAAAAACTTCCTTTCATATCGTCTCACAAGCAAAAGATGCTTATTATTTCCTAGATGCTCTTCATTAAGCCACAATGTTATGGTATACCCTGTTACGAGGAATTTTAATGACTTGACGGAAAGTGATCTCTAAAAACGATGAAGACAAGAAGGCGATCGTTATAAATATCGCAGCCATCATGCTACTACGATAGTTGTTCCGCATGCCATCCTTTTTTAAGAGAAAAAGATCGATATGGAAGATTATATTTCATGGAATATAAAGGGGTGGGATGATGTGGGCATTCATCTTTAACAAATTAAAAACGACAGCGATAACATCGATGAGCAAGTCGTATTCTTTAGATACATAGCGAAAATATTAATATGCTGCTGTAACAGAAAATAGGAGACAGAGACACATATTCCTAGACAGACACGCTTTCATCATTTTATGGCGCATTTTTAAATGACAAGAAAAGTGAAAATATGGAAAGCCATTATAAAGTTGTATTTGAGATTTAAGGTGACAGGTAGATACTGCAGCTCTGCTCTTTTCAAAAGTTCAGTTGAAAGAAGCCTTAGAAGAATTCTGAGAATAAAAACTCATTCATTTTAATACGGTAGCATTTCATGAGAGAATATAAAGAGAATGACAATCGTAGTTTGTAGAAATCGAGATGACAAGTGTATTTTACGTGTATTTTTATGACTCGCCTTTTTTATTCAAAGATCCAATAATTTTTCAAGATAGAACAAGAATTTAACAAACTATTTCCAATTTTTCTTGGTAAGCCTTGAGTGTGGTAGATAGAGCGATACCATATGATACCATCATTGTGATAAAAGTTGGGGTTGTGATTTGTGATGTGAGTAAGGTCCAAAATTCTTTGTTTGTTTTCCTTAGTACTGAGTCACTGGCCTTTGCTCAATCCACTTTTTGATCTTCTCCAAAGAAAGTACCCCTTTCTGATGGGCTTTTATAGAGGGATAATTATCCAGCAATGTGGCAGCACCATCATTACCAGCAGCATTATCCTTCATGTAAATCTCGAATGTCTCGGTGAAGTGAGCCAGAATAAAATCTATCCAAGTGATTGTGCTTCCAACCAATGGGAAAAACTCGTCATCAGCTCCTCCTGCGTTGATTTTCTTTTGTCGTTGTTCAGCCAGCTTCTTTTCAATTACAGAAAAGTATCTTGGGAAAGTTTTGTTCAGGAGGCTAGCCGCGACTTTCGATTTTTCTTTTTCCTCAGCATCCCACATCAGTCCAATTTCTGCAAGAAATACGATAAGTACAAGAGAAAAATATAACAAAAAGGTAGCAAGAATTAAGTAAAAGCTGATTATCAAAGTATCGGCACTTTGATTAAGTTAAAATTAATAAAGTTACAGTTACATATTAAGCATTGCAAAAGGTTCAAGGTCTCATTTCATTTTCATATCGGAGACATAAAACAGACAATCAAATTGCAAAGCAAACATTTGCAGAAACCCTATTTCAACAAATTTGACAGACAAACAGACAATCTTCACACAAAATTACAAACTCCTTGCCCTTTCTAAACGTTGCTTGAAAGTCGGATAATCCGATTATAACAAGAAACTTCTTCTGTACGTCTCCATCATGTACATATAATTATTGACATTTGATACACAGAGTGAAAGCAACCGAAAATAATTTTTTTCTAACAACTTTGTCCCCTATACTTCCAGCATAAATGATGCAAAAAGTCAATACAAGTAGTAACAGGAAGAAAGTTATCTCTATTTACCCAATAGTAGCATTGGCATTACGTGTGTTTGCTTGCACTTTCAGTTTCACCTTTTCTTTCTCAAAATATTCTTCTTAGCGACGCTTCTACTTACTATACCTACCTATTGTTATATCGAACGTACTCACATTGTCATTACATAATATGTAAAGCTTATCATAAGCAGGAAAGAAACTGCACTTCTTACATTCACTATAATAATCCTAGAATAAAGTAATGATAGTTCTAAAAATAATTGGAAAGATTGCGAAAGTGTGTATATATAGCCACCTTAACCTCGACATTATCGGAGCACACACGCGCTACCAAATTCAACAAGCGAAATAGACGTACAAATTTAGCTTTGCAAACGACCCTTAAACTTTGAAATGCACAGTCAATTCTCGCCCTTTGTGGCATATTTGGTCTAAACCAATTTTCCCATTACGTCATAGCTGTTTCAGTACTTCAGTCAAGTATACACGTGCGGGTGAAATGCGGTCCAACGCAATGCAATCAAAGTAGACAGGCTGGAATTTTTTAAGTCCTTCAGTTTTGAATAGACCAAAAATGTCCAGTAAATTTACTGCTTAGACCGCATATTTCAACCTGCTAATTCTATTTTTATCTTTGGTAGCTGTCCTGTCATTTTTACTTACATTTTAATTATTCAATTTACTCCCATCCCACTTTACTTCAAGATTACTTATAATGATAAAAAGTATATACCGTTCAAAATGTCCTTCACGCAATCTGCGTATTCCTCGCATTTGGCTTGTTCCAAAGCTGTTTTCGCCACTAAACCATGCTTTGTCGCTAGATACCGGACGATTGCAAATGACTGGCTGAGCTGCACAACAACTTGACCGTTTGCGTCTCGCTCTGTCAGAGACGGAAGTTTGCCGTATAGATACTCTGCAATAAGAAGAAGAACAAGAATTAGGAGAGGCGATAAGAAAGATAAATAAAGAGATTACAGAGAGCAGAGGAAAAGAAAGAAGTAAAAGATGATGATTAAATGTGCGACTGCTCTCTCGTTTCTTTCACTTGAGAAGTTCTAAAATGGCAAGTTATAGAGTCCACTAGCTAGGATTGTACTAATTAAACTAGGCTTGTTAAGATTTTGCCATTTTCTCCTACTTTGTAAATCCTCTACATATATTTTCAAAGGGAAAAAAGGAAACTTTGGATGAGATGATTAAGTATGATGATGGTGATGCGATATGACAACTGCTCACTTTACGCAGTAATTGGCCCACTTTTCCTCAGAGAGTGTCTTCTAACTATGTATGTATACTCGTATATACTTAAAGTTTGTTGTTGTGTTACTGCCGCTCGAAGAGAGGAGGAAATGACCACAAAAGTCCATGACGCCAAGACCATTAATTTCCCCCGAAATGTTGATGATGAGGACTTACCATATTTCTTTATGGATGGGCTACAGTTCAACTCAGTTTTAGTCACTCTGACTTCACGTCATTTTTGATTATTATCATTAAAATCCTAACTTTTTATTATTATCTCTTTCCCCATGACTTACTTTTCAGGTTTTCTTCTGCTGGCGTCTTTTCCCATTCTTCCCAGCTTACACGAACATCCTCAAAATCCTCACCGACATATCGAAGTATGTAGCGACTTGGCTCGGCCAGCCAACGGAAATTGAAGTAGGTTATAGTATACTTGGGAAGGGAAGTCATGGTGATGGCTATTTGGGTGGACGTCTTTTTTCGGAAGCCTTTCTGACTGACAATGTGTGTGGGTTGGAAACAAGAGACGATTTAAAACTGGCAAATGAATGACAATGACAGTCGGCTTTTAGAGGTTGGTCATCTGACACTCAATGATGCGAAAAAAATCCCGATATTGTACATAGCCGCATGTGTGCACAAGTACAAAAAAGATAGACTCAGACATACTGGTTTTCAAGGTCATTTTAATCAAGAAGAGGAACACGTGAATATGTACATTATATTGGTGTACATTGTGTATGTGCTTGACTGACAAGTAGTGGCAAAGATAACACTTTGACTTTGAGGTTGTAGTCTAGAAGCTGTGCAGTTTAAAAAATACTAGGAATTAGGAATGAATACAAACGATATGTGATATTTTGACTGCTAGTCTTGTGGGTAGAGTGCGAATTGAATATAGTGACAAGCAGACGGGCATGAAGAATGCAGACGGCATATGTATGTGGGTAAAGATGACTGACAGAATTCATTTACACAATACGCAAATGGCTGCGGCTCCTATGAGTATTAGTAAAATCAAGGTTATTTCCCAATGGTCATGGATAGCTTTTCATAATGCGAGCGAATTTATTATATTTATCATCTTTACCATTGGAAATAATAAACAAATATTGATAGAACAATTATAAAAGTATTTGCAGTAGCCAATCTCATAGCTCCTGAATCCCCACCGTCGCCACCATCACCACCATCGCCACCATCTCCCTTTTTCTCACAGACGCCAACCCCTGGGGGCAAATTTTCATTTTGTGTGCAAACCAAGTCGCCAACGCAACGAACCGTCTTCTGCCTCTCATCTGCCACAGGATTTTTCTCGTTTCCAATGCAAGCCCCAGTTTCTAGAGCCAAGCATTCGTCAGCTTCTTCGTCCCATGTCATCTTATATTCCAAATCTTTGGTCAGAGTGCCATTTCCACATTGACATGTTGCCTCATGACAAATCAATCCTTTATTCACGGCGCAATATTCGTTGGGACCACATGAGCCACCAATGCTACTTCCTCCCTCCTGACTGTGTACTTGTACTGTCAGCACCAACAAAGCCAACGACAACAAACAACAAATTTCAAGGACACCTTTGCCTTTCATCATGACTTTGAATCCACGCCTTTTTTTTTCAAATTCTGTAAACAGAAAAAAAACAACGCTCTGAAAATTAATTATTTTTGCTGCTGTTTTTCATAAAAAGGAAAACACCGTTGCAAAAGCTGTTGAAAATGTTATTATGCTTATTTTCCTGCGAACCTTTTCTATTTCACCAAAGTTTGATGCAGCCTTGAAGCGCAACTGGAAACCAGATCAGACTTCAAATGGTTCTAGCTTTCAACCAAGAATTTGTGGAAATGAGACCGCTTGAAAGGATACTTTACAGAGTAAACTTCGTCCATTAATTTCCAGGTTTGCGTAATATGCTTGTCCCACGAATTTCGATGGAAAATGAAAAGACGCATATATAGTAGTCATGTTGCACTTTCATGATAACATCCTTTGTCATATTTAAATACAAACAATATTATCATATCACTGATTCATTATCGTTTTAAACAAAGCATTGAGCACACATTACGTGGAAGCTATAGTATTTAAAAACCCATGGGGAGCAACGTGCTTTATAGGTGATTACTGAGTAATCATAATGTACATGTCCGGAAAATAAACGAATTTTTCAAATAATTGTTTCCATTCTGTGTTAATTCTTACTCATTGTTATAAAATATTATCAGATAAGTCCTTCAGTTCACATATAAAATACTTATGTGTTTGGTGACGTATGACGTATTTGGTATGTGCGCTTATGCCTCAATTAGTTAAAGCCATTGCATCAGATAGTGTCAAGTTTATTTAAACATTAGCGTAAGGGATTCTGATTTAAAGGATTACAAAGAAATGTCAAACACGTCAAATGCCTGGAATTATCTACATATCCAAACTTTCATCAAAATAAAATAATGTGAGTTTCATAATAAATCAGAGACTCAAAGATAACACAAAATAGAAGAACAGAACGTGTATCAAACAATAAGAAGATAAAAAAAGCCTTTTGAGCATTGCTTTCATTAGATGATAATGATTTCAATGTAAACAGTTAGGTCATCATCATGTCTCTACTGCATTGTCAGCGTCAGAGCATTTACCACCCTTGGGACGACCGTCCTTTTCATGTTGCTCCTGGAATTCGTAAACTTGATCTTTCATGTCAACATCCTTCATTT
>JAQIXW010005707.1:0-10111 GCA_034700685.1 Willowsia buskii | reverse complement strand
CCTTCATTACTTAATTGCAATTGACTTAAATGTATAGACTGAAATTCCAAAACACAGCACTGTAACTTTTAACTTTTCAGAATTATTTTTTACTGGTTTCGTTATAGTCACTTCTTCACATTATTCATTAATAACAGTTAGTTAAAAATTGGTTTTGGAGAGGTTTATAGAATAGATCTTCAATAAAGTTTCAATGCTACGAGAGTGCAGCTGTGAATCGTGAAGCAGACAAGCATGTTCGAAGACCAACCAGCAAAGAAAAGGAAAGATGAAATATCCGACAACGGCCAAAAATATCTTCAGAGTGATATCTGCGTTAAAGCAGCGTAACATATAATATGCATTCCCGCGCGAAAGCGGTAGTTCGACTCAATATTTTGCTTGACGGTGGGGTAACGTAAATTACACGCTAATATTACAGGAAATCTTCACTGTAATATAAATGCATATTTTTCACGTGGGTTGTGCGTTGCAATTTGAAGTCTGGAGACATACTTTTCACATTCACTCTTTTGCAACATTGCCTATGTTTCATTGACGCTGAAAACACTTAATTTTCACATTCGTTCCTACTTGGGATAGTCATAGCAATATTTGCTGTGTTTGGACCAATAGCCTTGCTTTGGATTCTGGCGATAATCACGGTTCTTAGTGGGATTTACAACAAAGCGGAATCAATAGTTGAGGAAATGGAGTCTCGATTGATGAATGAAAAAGTTAGAGGAAACAGGTTGGAGTATCGGAGGTGCATAAGGGCATTACCTCAAATGGCATTTAGATGTGGAGAGTTGTTTCCAGTTAATCGTGATGCTCCTGGGGACTTCTTGATGACAGCAATTGACAATCTTACTTCAGCAGTGTTGACATTCTAAAGAATTTGCTTTTGCTAATCGTTAGTATTTTTATAAGGCTTAAGTTGATATAACATATAAACTTTATTTATTTTATATAAACTTCATTAAATTATTATTAATTATTAAACAAATGATCGAATATTCTTCTCCTCTCATAAATAAATAATTCATAAATCTCCACGTTCCCGTCCATCCCTAAAATATTGTAATAAGTTTTTAAGGAAATAAATAAATTCAAATGATGACTTATGATTATTCAAATTATGCTAAAATCTCCTACAAGTAATGTTGAAAATTCATTTTTCAGTTTCCAGTTTAAAAACATGTGCATGTAACACAAGCAATTGAAAAATTTGTTTTTCAGATCGCATAACGTAGGATATGAATTAATTTACGTAACCACAAACCCTTTCTATGAAAAAAAGTTTTGCAAGAAATTTAATTAACTGGAAACTATCGCGACTTGCTTGATAGAAAATGCGTTGCCGAAGAAATAATGTAGCGAAATGTATTCAGTCGGTTACGTTTACTCTAATAGTGAGCATTTTTATAACTTATGATTACCTAACAGGCAATGAGTTTTCTGGCTCTGAAATTGTGAGCATACATGATGGATAGCTTAATTAAACTTGATTTATTATTTCGCTATTTTGAAGTTTTCTTCATTGCACATCTTTTATTAAAAATGTTAAAAAATGGAATGGGAAGAGCATCTTTATTTTGGGTTTATTTGATAAAGGGGATGGCAGCAGGAAACGGAGGAGAGGTGCTTTTCCCGCATCCGAATTTGCAAGGGAATCTTTCGTCACATGACAGCGATGGTTAATGCTACTTCTCCTATTTTCTGGCGAAGCTTATCCTTCGTTTTATCCGAATCGTTTCTGGTGAGATAAGTAATCAATTCCTTTGATGTGCCTTCCTCTCTCCGAAATTTACGAAAATGACAAATATCAACTCAAACTATTGAGCTTCTTGTTCTCCTACTAATCATATTCACTATTCAAATTAATCTTTTCTTTTAAGATGTCATGCATCAGACATTCTTCATTTTATTTTACCTTAGCCAAGAGAGTGACATTGGGCACAAGATGCATGAATAATGAATAATCTTTGTCATGTTTCTTTCAGGCTATTATCAAATTTTTTAATTAATTTAATAGCTTTCGTATACTCCAAGCATTTAGTCGTAGGCAATATACACACACACAGTCATACCACTTTATTTATAACGTAACTTAAATGGAAAGGCAATTAAGTACTAATCGTAAGTGGATTTGATGACTCCGAAAATATCATGTTGCCAAATTTCTAACACAGCGTCAAGCTCAATTGATAAGCATTAATGATAACAAGGGAAAATTTTCGTTCGGCACAAATCAAAGTTTCCTTTTGTTAAAAGGCGTTTTTATTCGATCGTTGAATATAAATAAATTCTTTCATGATGAAAAGCGAATTGCTGTTTAATTTTTATTGGTTTTTAACAGTTGAAGCTCTTCAGGCAATTATATATCTCTTAATTAGTTACATAAAACACTAAAAACTTATCTTTTATGTCAAACCTGTAATAATAAACTATAAAATTTGTTGACTTGCTCGGACACTTTTTTGTGTATTGACAAAAATTGATTATTAATACCTGTTCAAGGCATCATCCATAGATCATCTGTATTTTCAAAACAACCCGTTTAAATGTATTGTCAACCTTTCATACTCCATAGGTATCTGCATGTAACTATTCTTACATAAAATATAAGTTTTCTAAATACTAACATTAACAATTTGATTTCCTCTTTAGTTTCATTCATACACCCAACTACATTCTCAAGTCCAAACACAACCAAACTTAAAATCCCACCAAACAAAGTCAAATAAAATGTCCCCATTAAATTCTCCATCTTCAAAATACTTTCCTCTTTTATCTTAATACCCGTCGATTTCCCCTGATTCCATTTGAATCTCTCCTTCCTCAAATAAAAATAATCAATTTCCCTCCAAATCCCAGTCAACCCCAAATTCACAGCCCATCTAATCACCCAGTTGAATTCTTCCTGATAAATTGCCCCTTTCCGAAACATTAAGGTCAAAACAAGAAAACTTGTAACATCTTCCGAAGCTTTGAACGGCGCTTTCCCCGATTTTGAACTGAAATTCCTATGATTCAGATAAGCATAATATGAGCTCCATGCTATACAAGTTTGATGACTTTCACTTTCCACCACGGCACCAAAACATTTGACAGGATCTTCTTGAAGACTTAATCGACGAAATATTTCTTGAAATGTGGGATTCTTAGAAGTTCGCAGCAATAAATGAGCTGCTCCACGATTATAATAAAGGGTCACATGATATTTTGCAGATGACGCCAAATCTTCAAAAGTTTTTGGCGGTTCCTCAAAATCCGGAAATGCCAAAAACGCCACTAATTTGGAACGGTATGCGTTTCCAAGGACTAGAGCAATGATAAGCCATGACGCTGAAATCATACGAACTGCTGGGGATATACTGGGACACCGTCCATCCTGCTCTAAAACTGATCGTAATAAATAGCTTCCAACTTTTGATAAATTTGAATATTTAGAAAATGACCGATTATTTATATCGATAAGAATTTTACAGATAACCAGACATATTAAAGCTGAGAAAAATATCATAAACCAGCATTCTGAAGAAAGAGGTCTGTAAATTGATTTCCATGAGTAGTGAGGTTGGCCAATTCCTGTAACGAAGGATAACCATTCGTATCCCACAGGTGAAGCAAAATCTACGACTTCATTTCGTACTTGTAATTGTGCTGCAATTTGACCAATGTCTGCATTCCCATTTAGAATATCTGCAACAGCACCAATCCAAGTGCCATTTGGATATTGATATCCAGTTCCGCCTCCGACTGAAGATGGGAAATAGGTGAAAGTAAAATTGTATTTGTGAATTAAGTGTTCAAACATGTAGAAAACGTAGCCTCGTACTAGCTTCCATTTATTTGGTGACACTTGTCGAATTTCTGAGACAGCTTTCACAGATGTCGGGTGAGATACTTTGAAGATTTTTCTGTTGAAGTTTTTCAGAAAATATGGAAATATGGGATGTGGTAGCAAAACAATGTCAGGGTCACCATTTTTGCAGACTTCACAAAAATTGTAAAAAGATACAGTTTTATTCGGAGAGAAGCTAAGGATTAGGTTATTTCTGATGTTTTTAAATATCCAGTTATTATTATCTAACTGCCTAGGTTTAGATAAGGTATAAAATAGAAAGAAATCTCGGTTTTTTCGAAATAGCCGATTGTTCACATAGTTTAAATGTTTCTCCAGCACTTTCACAATGGATGATAAAAATGGAATAAAAATGATGACACAGCTGTCACGAAATTTTGGAACTGGTAACTTGTATTGTTCAATGCTTGTGTGTGTGACATTGCCAATTTTTAGAATATATTTTTCAGTGCCACTTTCAAGTGCGGATTGAAAGCAATCAGTATGCTTGCAAATATCTAAACGCCGATAAAATTTAGAATGTCCGGCAAAGACAAAAAGTTGGGTGCAATGTTTTAAATTGTTAGTGATTATTACTAAAGATAGAGTTGACGCGACAAAGTCGGTTCCCTCCATAATATGTTCGCTCCAACGGCTAGTAGAAATCTGTCTGAGGCATAAAACAAGCAATGTTTGCAAATTTAAAAAAACATGTCGTAACTTTCACTTTAGAAGAGGAGAATGAACTGGAGGAGGAGGCAACTTTACAGAACTTTAGTAAAATGTATAAAGATATATCATCTTTCAAATGATCCATGAAGCAAAATAACAATTACAAACCGAAATGGAAAACACTTTGAATAATGATTAATTACTGGAATTACAAATCCATGTTTGATGTTAAACCAATCAGGCATTTTAATGTAATTAAAATATTTTCATGTGAACAAAAATTATGCGCTATGTAATTTTGCTAATTGGCATAAGCGTCAGCACTACTTGAAATTCCAGCCTTGTTATCAGACAGGCACTTACGCTGTGACATAATACCATAAATATTTAATTTCCCGAATGAATATTGCCTGAAAGCAGCCATTGCATATGATCTATGTCATGCATTTGTCGAGCTGTCACTTTACCTCACAAATATTCCTATTCATGAGACAACTCCACTTACATGTATGACAGGCACAGCAAAAGATACTGGGAATATCACATTTGTTTGTATCACATATTGAATGACAAAAAATGGTTTAAGAAAAGAACTAAAAAACCTTTAAAGAAGAAAGAAACCGTTGCATATGATATCTAACATATCCCATGGTATGTGAAAGCCAAACCAAGTTTCAAGTTCAAGTCATTGTCAGCATAGCATTTCATTTGCCACATTGCAAACCAAAATAGTAGACAGTTGCTCATAACTCATATGTATATACAATAGCTTTTACATTATCCATCATTTTAAAAATATTTCTAGAGAAACCAGTGAGTTAATAATAATATTATGTAGTTTATTGTCTTTAAAGATTCACACAAAAAAGTTGTATATTACACCTTAGACTCTCTCTCTATGCTAATTTTAATGTAATATACTTCAAATATTTACAAATCTTTCCGTTTTTCTTGTCATTCCTTTGCTGCATTACATACTTGAGTGTTAGCTTGCGATTGAAACCATGATATTTTAAATGGTGTCAAATGGACGTTACCAAAATGTTTGCCTAGGTATAAAGAACAAAAACCATCAATGAGACTAATGAGTGGAATATCTTTTTTATGGGTCATTAATCCCAATTCGTGTAATTTATTACCTGTAATACCTGTTAAATGTAATATTATCTTAACGTTAGCAAAATGACACAAGGAAACAAGTTTTACTGCTGGATAGAGTCTAAAAATAGTACAAATATAATTAAAGCAACCATAATACTGAAGCCATCATAAAATAGATTCGACCTCATTACAGAGGAAAATTAATCCGAAAACTAATACTTAAGCTTAGTTCTATATTTAGCAAGAATTTTTTTTGTGACAAGTAATAACTCGGTTGTTTGCCAAAAATAGTATGCATGCTGACATTTTATTACAAAAAAATATCATTAATTACGCATTTCAAATAGTGCTACATTTTGCTTATGTATTTACAAAGGCTTTGCATTTGTCTTCCTCTAAAAATAAATAGGCTAGTTTTACTGACCTGTGAAATTCATATGACTGATAATACCTAATGCAATGATATCCCAGTGACAAAATAATATACGTATCAAGCAAAGGTATCCTCAACTTAAAATATCTCCCGGACCATATTAAAATAATAGAAAAATATCTTAATTAACACTTCCATCACCAAACACACAAAAGACACACAACAACCAAAAATAAATGCATATGCCACCGCCACAAGATTCTTGACTTGTAAAGCTTTCTCCCCAGAACCTTGCCTTTCTTCGCTTTCACTCTCCTCATCATCAAATTCATCCAATTCGACATTTTTCCCACCTCTTTGCTCCTCATCCATTGAAAAATTTCCACTCTTTTCCGCATCAGCATAGCCCATCTCTCTTTCCAACATCATCTCATCCTTCATCCACTTCTCGAACAATCCACTCTCCTTAGCTGCCCCCGCATATCTATTAATTGTTTCATAATAAATAGAATGCCTTTTCACAGCAGACGTGATATCAATAACAGTTGCAGCATCTTGCGTGAAATAAAGTGACTTTAATTTTGGAAAAGTTGCCAAATATTTCATCATCTCGGCGGTCCCAATATGCTTCCAAAATATACACGCAGTTTTCTCCTTTGTTGCCGATTTCAAGCAAAACTCCAAACTATTCGTGACTTTCACTCGTTTCACAATATCTTTAAAAGCCGGTCTTGGTGATTGCTTTAAAATTTCCATTTCCAAACTTGAAAATGCAAACAGATTTATTTCATATTCTTTATGTTGATGCAGTTCCTTAAATGATTTTGGAATAATTTGCTTCTCCGGAAAGGTCAAATATCCAACCAGATTAGTTTTATAAAAACTAGCAATCACGAATGATAACCAAATTAATGAAATGGCAGTGATTCTTGCAGGTGCTTGAACCGGTATTTGAATATTCTGTTCCAAGAATAACGCAAAAGGTAAAAAAATGCCTTCTTGGAGAATAACTGGTATGCTAAATCTTGATTTTTGGAGAAGTTTGCATAAAGCTATTGTTGTAAACAGTAAAATAAATGTGGAAAATGCGGACAGTGTAAATATCCAAACCGTTTTTGACAACGGAAATACCAAAGCATGCCATTGAAATTGGGGCTCAGGGATTTTTACTGTAAATATCATCGGTTCTCTGTAGGTCAGCGCTGTGTGAGTCATTAGCTTATATCTTGCTTCAATAATGCCAACTATTGGTGTAAATTCACCTTCCCCATTTGCCATTTCTCCTATAAAGCCTGTCCAAGTTCCGTTATCGAGTCGAAATCCAAGTTGAAAATTTCCATAAAAGTCTGCAGTAAAATTTGCTCTCTTTGAAAGTTCGATTGTGAAAATATAATGGGATCCTCTCATTCCAGTTATGTTTCCATTTTTATCTCTTTCAACGATGACGGTAGGTCTGATGCTAAATACTGGGATTCTTAAGGTCCTTCCATTCAGATTATTAAAGTGTTTGAAATTTGCTTGAGCGTTTGACTTGAGAAATGATCCAGTGTAAATAGAGGGCTCCACAAAATATTTTGCTATTGCCTTCCTATTTCCGGTTTCGGCGGTTTCTTCAAGACACAAGCCGTACTTCCATGCAACCTTGTTTATCACTTGGCTACTCGACATAGCTGTCTCAAGAACTGTAGCAGTTTGAGAGACGAATATGAACTGGTCATGAATCGGGTTACCTAATAGTTTTTCATTTAAAAGAGGTTCGTCTGATTTTGAAATTGCAAATATTACACTCCAGCAGCAAGACCGATACTTGCTTTGAGGGGGATGTTGCTGAAGATTTTCAACTTTCTTTTGATAAAGCTCGAATGGCTCTTCTTTTTCGGAGAACAAAGGTAAGGCTAATGTTGTGGAGTGAAAATCGTGGTAGATGCGAATCGTGCATAACTTTTGTGAGAGGATTCTGTTGTATTTCAATTGTTGCAAAAAGTGTTCAGTTAACAATTTTGACTTTTCTGTGACAGAAGTAATCATGGAAACGTTGCTACTAGAGGATTCGCTTGTACTGAAAATGAAAATAAATAAATTCAAAGAAAACACTTTAAGAAAACGCATTTTTGTCTATTGAGAATTGAAACGAATTGCCTGAAAAATTGGGAATTAGCAGAAATCTTCTATCTTCAAGCTTTGTAAAAATATAACTGCGTCAACCTACGCGTCTCTACGCATAAATGTTTAGAGAGAAAATCAATCTATTATTCTGAAGTCATAATATGGTAGTAAACTATAAATAGAAAATGGACACAAAAATGTAAGGTAACGGTATTCTTGTACTAATCAATAATTCTTTTACTGTCCAATTAAAGAGTCATTTCCGGACTTGCAATCATACCTGGATAATGAGTAATGTGAAAGTTGGATAAATGAGTACGATTATATGCACATAAAATCGATCCACCTACACACTATTAATATAATTACCTTACCTTTTTGTTTCATATTCCATAATCATCAAACCTTATGTGTATTTTGGTAACTTAAGCCTCGTAAAAACTAAAAATACTCCCATCCGTTCCATTCAAGCGTCAGTGGGCTTATCGTCAAGCTAGTGTATTAGTGATAGTATATAATAAATAGTAGTATATAGTATGTAATAAATTTGCTAGCTTAAGGTTTAATGTGGTTACAAATGTCAGAATATTTGAGCTAAAACTTTCTCCAATGAAACACAACACAGCCGCTAGGCAACCTATCAAGAAAGTACTCCAGACTGCTGTCAATGCGAAATTACTTACGCCTTCATTCTGATCCCCTTCATCATTTACATTGACTTTGTCGTAGGCATTTGATCCAGTCAATCTAAAGTTTTCAACAAGATCCATGGACGCTTTAAAGCCAATCCGCAATTTGAAATCAAAGTTGCCATTAATTCGTAAGTTCTTTAGTCTTTGGAATAACAAGTATGAATTTGTAAGCTTTTTCCACCTGGCTAAAATTCCAGTATATTCCAGCCTTTCTATTATACTTTCTTGAAGAAATGTATTCAAGTCGTAAGGTGCCCTCCAGCCACTAAGCACATTAAATAATGTGGGGTTCCTATTTCCGAAAACTTTCTTTCCTCCATATAACAAAACAACAAATATGTTCATAGTTTGTTTGTCATAATTAAACTTAATGGGATAACTATACCAGAATATGAATTTGTTGGCAATTATAATCGAGTAATTATCACATGCTGCTAAGAAGATCAAACGTGAATTATTGTGACTACACATTAATAATCCGATCATAGTATTGTTATGGTTGGCCAGTCTCTTGATCTGGTATATAAAGTTGCTTCTTGGTAGAGTAAAATTTTCTAATTCAAAATCCAAGTCTTTCTCATTTGTTAGCAGTTTCACACCAAAAATTCTTTTCGCTAAAGTTTGTAAATTATCAGTATATTCAGTATTAATAGTAAGTTTGCTTGCCGAGTTGAGTTCTTCCATAACACGTTTGTAAATTAAATCCACATCTTCCACTTCTCCCAAAATTTGATACTCGGTATTTCTCACATAATCCTCAAATCCGTTTGGAATGCTTATCGCAGGTTCGACTGTTAAGTATGTATACATATCCGAAGTGTAAAACAATCTTAACAAGTATGTAGCAAAAAGCCAGAGCACCAATACTAAAGATAAACTAGTTGTCCCGCGTGCATTTGGAATTTGAATAGAATCCTGTTCAAAAATATAGATAGTGTCATAAATATATGCTTTTTAATTCCTAATACAGAGAACTGAAACCCAACTGCAAAAAATGAGATTACGATAAAAGTCCATATTTTTAAAGAGAATGGTCTAGTGAGAGCAGTGATATCCATAAAGTGCTTAGCAATATTTAGTTTAGTGAGGTCCACAAAGGTCATGTATTTGTATCCATAAAAGTTTGTATCGAATTTTAAAATATAGGGATTAAGTTTAGCATGCTGGATAACATGCATTCCTTTTTCGTTGGTGTCTAGTAGAAAGTTTCTAATAGAAATGGATATGTTTCTTAGATGCATTTCCGTTTTAAGGCAAGACATAAATCTATCCCCAGCGTAGTTCAACACTTTATTTTTATACCTTGTTAGGTCCTCGCAGTATTTCTGCTGTCGATTATTT
>JAQIXW010005706.1:0-10113 GCA_034700685.1 Willowsia buskii | reverse complement strand
GTTAGCATATGTACAAAATATTTTTATTCGTTTTTGCTACATAATACTATTTATCACATGTTCATATAAGATTATGCGATATTAATTTGAATAGTGAATTTTGACAAATTCACTACTTGATTTAAAATGGCACGAGAAGCATGCTAGTGTCTTGCAACAATAGAGGATGGATTCAAATGTTTTGGATACTTAAGAAGCATTTTTCATCATCTCTTCTTACCCCATCACCCAAAACTACTATATTGGATGGCTTTCATGTCATGTACTGGAAAAATACTCAAGCTTCTAATGTAAATGGTTAAAAATGTGCAGATTTTAAAAGTTTTTAGCTAAATTGATGTTTAGAATCAGTGGCTGTTGACTTTATTGTACCTACATTACTCATATTAATAAAACCTTCGATTCTATCTGTTTGTCCATGGTTTTTTAACGTTATTCTCTACAATGTGGCAGCATATGATTCTTAGGAAAATTAAGCCATGTTCTCTATTCATGCAATTAGTAGTATTCCATATGAAAATGCACAGTTTTTGTAATTTAATAAGCTCATTTTAAATGTTTCTGCTACAAGTTGGGAGCAAAAATGTTTCAAATGTTAGATATTTTACTGAATTCACCAAGCTAAACGCCAGTAAGGTTTTTGTCGAGAAGAAAATTATTACTGGGATGTAATTTTTTACATCTTTGGCTCATTGTTTTATCCTAATTTTGCGTACAAATATCCCGAGAGCCGAAAAAGATTCATTGTTTAGCATATTGAATTTTAGAAGATGAATTATGATTCCGACTCAAATTTGAATTTTTAAAAGTCATTTATATACAAAATAATGAGTTACCTTGTTTGATAATGCTCTCTTTTCCGTGATAAAGAGATATGGAGTACAGATTCATAGTATTTATAAGTTTACTTGCTAGATCGGAAATACATATCGTGACTGGCATATCACTCATTACACTTCTATAGTTCTTTGGAAAAGCATATAAAATTGGAAGAAATGCTTCCCATTTTAATTTTAAACTACTGGTTGCCCCACCACTGTACAGTGAGTAGTAAGTTTCTATGAAGAGATATCCTGTATGTTAAGGGTTTAGACTAGCCCAAGTTTTGAACACTATTTTGTTTTGGGAGCATAAAATGCGCTATGCACTTTAAGTACGCTTAAACTCAGCAACTCGATTCTGTTGCGCATGTACTGTTAGCTCAACGCCACTTGGTAATTCTGCTACATTGATGTAGATAATGAGTTAGTAGGTCGCACTCCATGTAGAGAAACTGGGCAAAGATTATTCATTAGTTTGGTAGCTTATGATTATTAAGTATTGTAAGCAGTAAGGCAGGCTTTATTATTTCAATTTTACCGATAGTTGAGATTCCATTTTAAAAATACATTACTTTTTTGTATGTCAGCTAAATAATTTTTAATATTCCGGTTGCAAACTTAACACAAACATGTTTCAAATGTTCACATTTTACCAAGATAAACGCCAGTCTTATTATTCTCTAACAGCATAGTAGTCCGTTGAAGCGCAGATTGTTGATGCTTGTGATTTTGCATTCAGGTATGAAGGGGATAGTCCAATGTCCAGTAACACGAGTTATAGTTTTGGTAAAACATCTTAGTGCACAATTTATTTGTACACATGCAAATTTAGCGTTTTGAATAAGAAGTACACTTGCTATGCCCCTTGCAAACTTTTGTTTCAAACACATTATGAGACATCCATGAGGCATCAATTTTCTAACATATAAATTCTCTTTGTAATTCTCTTTATAAATTTGAGTTTGAATTTACCTTTTTTGAGACTACGATTCCGCACAAGTAGAAAAGGTTTTCAGCATTTGAAGATTAAAAAATTGGTGATACCTAAGCACATGATATTATGCCACGAGAAAATAAAACAGAAATGATCCATGCATGTTGATATCTCGTTGCTTCATGTTTGAGAGATGTATATGCACCTTGTAATACCTGTGGACGAAAATGTGAAACTGGAAACCGCACAGGAAATATTTCTTAAATGAGCAATGTTTGACCCTTACATTAGTAAGTTGTACTTGATAACCTTATACTAACGGATATTCATTATAAGTATCCGCCATATCTACTGGGAAGTATCAACAGTTGACAGTTGACACGTGACTGAAACGGTGAGGGACCAGGACGCCATATAGCTTTTTGTTAATATTTTTGTTTGAAGCGTCAAGGAAACAATGAAGGTTTATCACTCCCGTTTGGGTTATGCAGATGAATATGGCGATGTTCTCTATTTGCTTTCATTGACTATGACAGAAGCTTGATTGCACGAAATTTCTTTTTGATCATTCGAAAAACAAAAAATTCTGTAGGATCACCAAGTGCGATGTATTCTGCAAATATTTTGAATGTAAAGGTTTTGCAGTAGTGCTTCCGGACTTCGTAAGCAAATATTTTATATTTAGATAAATATTCGAATCAGCAAGTTCTGATTCCATTAAGAAAATATTATAAGAAATATGCAGCAGTCCGATACGGTATATACCTTAAAAGTTTTGGTCAATTTTAAAGTCTCCAAATTCAGTATGATAGTTCAAGTTTGGCACCTATGTAATGATGAATTAGTAAAAAAAATTGAAATTTGATTTCGATTTACTCACTTCTTATTTCACCAAATAAAATACTGAAGTCTGCAGAATGCATTTTCAGTTCAACGCCACTACATGCTATTGTTACATTTAGGTAATTACGATATATTCAGATTTAATATGTACGCTTATTGTGCATCTAGTTAGCTGCAAACCCATCAAAAAATTATAACAGCGCAACCACTGAAAGTTGAAATAATTATATAATTTTGAAATACAATGTGGATTATCTCACATTTCGAATTTTCAAAACAAATTTTGTACTGGTGGATATTTAAAAGATTTTGTGTAGCTATGTGTTTAGTTCAGTATAATGAGGAAAATAGTAAATTGTGTTGACAATTATTATCTACACAGTTATGTTTGCATACGCTTTTTACATTTTGCAATATACCTTTGTTACGTTGGATTAGCTAAAAAAATATTAACGGTTCACACGTGCTTAAGAAATAAACACACGACCATTCTACAACTTCTAAAATTTGAATATAGAATAGTGGATAGATAGTTGCTGCTGAAGAAATTAAATTTATACGATCCTCCTATTGATATCCTTTTATAATCTCTTGGTCAACAACATCAATGAAAAACTTTTGCAGATCCAAATTATAAAATGGTGGTTTTAGATTTACACCAAAAATAACAACTAAACCGTTTCCTTCGAGATCCGTTGCGGGCTGTCTGCGTCACATACGTACAGAAAACGTGATGATACGTTGGACATTCCACGTCTTTTAAATAAAATCATTTAAAGGCTTCATGTGATTACTTGGGTTACAAAAATATTTTGTTTTCGGCATTGAATAAATTACTAAAGTTGGACGCCAATAATATTTTATTCAACCGTACATGATATTTTAGCCAATTAGTTAGTTCCTCTGCCATTCTGGAGAAGGGTTGTTAAAATTGGGTTGGAGACTAATCTTTCACTACACTTTTTTCCCCGGGCACCTTTTCCCCGGTCATCCTTTCCCAAGGATAATTTTTCCCGAGGACAGATTTACTCTAGGACATATTTTCCTTAGGACATATTTTCCAGAGGACAACTCTACCCACGACATTTCTTCCATAGGCTGTCATTGGCAAAATTGTACCATGGAAAAATGTCCTATGTAAAATCTGTCCTATACTGTCCGCTAGAAATATTGTTCTACTGGAAGATTTGTTTGGTGAAAAATGGTCCTACCGAAATTGAGACAATTTAAGATGCAATTTAATCACCTTTCTGACTACAATATTCGTAACAATAGAGATTTTATCAACTACATCAATGATTCAAAACCAAATAGACATGAAGTTGACCATCTCGTCTTGAGAAATATATACATATTGCAATTGTATGAATAACTGCCTGCATATTTCCATTTCTTATTCAAGCCTTGCAATTTACTTTTTTTCGAATCATGCTTGCTCCGTACGACTAAGCGTGTAGTATTGAATTCACGTAATTCTGGAATATCCTTCAGTAAGAAAATTCAGTGAAATAATTTTAATTCTTTTCTATCTATTTCTCATCTCTATGACTTGGTTAGAAGGCTAAACATGTTTCAAATCTTATAAAACCATGCGTATGACCAACGCCAACATCATGTTTATTTCTTACAATCTTACGAGTTACCGGTAGATATAAAGGTTATAAGTCTGAATTACAAGCGTAATTATAAATAATGAGAAGGAAGACTTATCTACACGTTACTTAAAAATTACTTGTTTATGCGTAGACACAGATAACAATACATCTAGAATTTTGGCAAAAAAGTTGGTTCATGAGAGAAATGGGTTTCCATAGGTTGAGAAGCCTCAGCCAACCTACTACTGATACAACACTCGCAATGCCTACCCATGGACCTCGGACGACAACGGACAACAACTCTGACGACAAGATGGCTACTCAGGAACCACGAGGAGATGATGAGGAAATGCTTTCTGGAAATAACTAGACCCGAACTCAACCACTTCTCAAGGCTAACTGAGCTCATCATCCTAAGATGCTGGCTCCTTTTATTAGGATACTTGACTGTACATTGTCATATGTGGAGCGGTAATCGCTCATAAAGCATGTGTAGCTGTGTGTTGTGGTATATTCTATACACAAGCACCACAATGTTTATATATGTTATGTATCATTTGTCACTTTTCGATACAATATGTTGTTTCGTGTTTAAACAAATCCATTTCGCATTTAAAAAACATTTAAAAAATTTAAAACAAAAATATCTCAAACATTTGCGTTTTAACAGGTTATCAAAGTTTGATGCCAAATATATATTTTTTAAACTTTGTGACATTACTTCAAAACAAATAGGTTCACGAATTTCTTGAAATAGAGTTAAAAATGAATGAAGGATGAGATTCTATGACTTAAAAATATGTTTGATTCAATATAATGTTTATTCTGGTAACTTCCCTATGATACCATACATTAAGGAGAGATATAACTTTCTGCCACATGATTATCAAACAGAAATGATCCGTACATATTGGCATTTCGTTGATTTAAGTAGAGCTTGTTTAAAAAGGACTCGTAATGAAATGAAGGGCAGGAGATGCTGGGTAGGCACAACTTTGGTGCGACGTGCAGGCTAACTAATGCAGAATGGCATTTCGGGTAAATATATGACAAAACATATTCTTTGGCAAATGCAACCTGATGGTTTGACATGAGTTTTCTAAAGTATGTGATAGATACTAAGATAATGACACAAACATATTTTAGTCGCTTATTTATCTATTTTTCTGAAAATCTTTGAAATAATTCAATGTCATATTTAGTACAGAAGAGAATAACCGTTTAAAAAGCATTAGGTTTTTCCAAAATACCAATACATGGCGATTGATAGTGCCACTCTTTTCCAGGGAAATTTTGATCGCCAAGTTTTTCACCGGAATTGCAGGACTGCACAAAACTTTGACAGCTGCAAGAACTCCAAGAGATAGTTGAGAAACAGCAGAGTTTCTACTTTTGAATGATAGGAAACTGTTTTTCTGTTTTGCTTGCAAGCGCATTATCTCGTGAATTGATTTCGTGACCCACAACAAAAACGTTTCTATCGTGCTTTGCATATCGAACAAAATTAAAACAAAAGTACGCGCCGGCGAACAAAGCATTCCATAAGCAAGATAAATATGCTAATCCAATACGCGCCAAGAATAAGAATCATAATAGCAAGTACACTTTTAAGGTCAATGTGGTCGCCTGTTTGAACAGCGGCATTGGAATTATGATTTTCTGCTCTCAGTCCAAACTGATACTGATATGCTAGCTGTCTCCAGTGATTCCACTTCGCCATCAGACCACTTTGCACAATTCGAGAGAACGATTGAAGCATCCAATATTCGTTGACTGTGTACATTTCCAAATACCGCCACTTTACATTAAGCACTTCCGGTAATTTGTAGCATTCGGCGGTTTTATAGTTTAGCTGATTGCGAAGATTCTTTTTGTAAATCAATAACAGGTTGTCAGAGTTAAATGACTCGGCATGTACAAACTTTTTTGATAAGTGCTTTGCTCCTTCTAAATAAGTGTACTGATTGTGAAGGTGAAAGGTTGAGTTAAGCTTGCTCAGAATATTCCGCTGTTGAAACTCGTCGTAAAAGAATAGCCACGGAGGAGTAGCAGTAACTGGCCACAATATTTTGTACCCAATTTCTAGCATTTCGGAGAGCGTTTCGTACACTTTTGGGGGCTCTGGAACTGTGAGAATACTCAGAATCTCGTTCCCATAAAATTCGGAAACGAACATCAGCAAAAAATCAATGAGTATCAGGCAAAAGATTTTGGTGGCCTGGATACCAAATAAATCCATAACATTTTTTGGAACAGATTTTGAACAGCTGTATATTTTTAAAAACAACAAATGCTTTGAATTCACACACTGATAGATGCTCACAAGCACACCAAAAACCAAAATTGTAGTCAACCAAATTTCAAGACTGAATGCATTCATCCAAAATTAATTGAACTATTCTCATTTTTCGAGGCAGTAATGCAGTACAGCACTTTGAATGAAATAGTTTTTGAAAACTTGTATCCCGCCAATTTCCTGTATGAAAAATATTTGTAATTAGAGTGAGACCAGTCAATTATCATGTACTGGCTTTTCGAAGACTTGTCCAATTTAATATTAAAACCAAAGTGAAGCCATTTGCTTGTGTCAACAGAGAAATTGTGCTGCTTCAGAAGTTGCATAGAAGCCATCAAATTACTTGAGCAATGGTAATAATTTTTTTGAAGCAGTCGCCTACAAGTTGCTTCTTGGTCAGTAAAATTGTTGCTGCTAAAGTACACCTGAATACTTTTAAGGTTTGCGTTACGAAATAGCTGCTTGTGCAAAAATTTGGGGGTCAAAAGTGCTTGGAAAAACTTATTCGTTGTTTGTCCATTGCTCTGTTCTTGATTGCAGTAATGGTTACAAATAATTGAATAGTAAACTTGTGGGGGATTAGTTACATTGGCGGCAAACAGAGTTATCTTAAGTGCTGGGAAATTTTTCCAAGTCTTGGTAAACCTAATTTCTTTGAAAAATGTCTTTGGACGTCTAAGTTCATCTGTAATTGGATATATAACAATCGTACTCGGGTGCATAAAATAATATTGACGTCTAGCAGTCCGCAAATGTTCAACTATCAGATGATTGGGTTGATGATATTTAACAGGATACTGGTAGTTAAGACCTTTCTCGTATCCTCGAAGAAACATGACCCGAGAGTTAGTCAAAGTGAATGCGCACTCGCGGAACGCGAAATCAAAAAATATCATATCAAAACTTTGAGTCCCAGAATCCAAAATTCGCAAAAGAGTTTCTGTGGCTTCTCTGAACCATTCAGTGTCACATGGACATGGAAATAACATGAGTTTGCCACACCCAAATTTGAACCTATTTGAAATTAGGATTAGAAGCATGACTAGTAGCCAAAAGGATCCCATTATTTAGACACGTAGAAATACCGATGGCAACGATAATATTAGTAACGGAAACAGATTCAAACTAAATTTGACTTCGATTTTAAATATCTTGTTAGTTTGCATGGATGTCGAAATTACAAACTACAATTCTCGTTTATTAAATACCATTTTTTTAAATACCATGTTTACAAAAGATTAAACAAACTTCACGGTAGAGTTCCGATTTTCTTTGCTGATTGACTTTTCGAATACATGGAAATCTAAAAAGAAAAATAATAAGTTTGTGATTTTCTACTTCCTGATAAATGGCAATTCGAAAGAAAAAAGTGTTTAGTTAACCGTTAATAAAAGCTCAAGTGCTGGCTTTCAAGCCTTGATAATGGACACATAATGGAGGGTAGTCATATAACTATGTAGGTAGTGTTATATCAGTTTTGTTGGGTTGGAAAAGGCGTTAGATTTTCGAAAAAAACACACACAGTAATTGTTTTAAGAGCAGCTAGAGTTGAACGGATAAATGGCATTTAATTTGGGCAGTAAGAGTGGGTTACAAGATTTGCATCGCTTACGTATTGAAATCAAAATATACTCGAGATTATACCACAAACACGCTACTCTAATCATAACAATGTCAAGTCAAATGAGACAAAAATGTGCAAAAGTTCAACAAAATGGGAATGCAGTTTCACGATGGCATTAACATAATGTCGTGTACGGCGACAGTTGTGGTCATGGCCACGAAGTGATAAAAATATATAGAGAAAGGTATATAATGTATTTTATATGAATTTATATGATTTTCTGTATGATTGTGTAGATTTATTTATGTATGTAGTTTCATGTTGCCCCTTCCGGGCGGTTTTTTGAATTGTTCAAGAAAAATGCTTCAGACTGCGTGTCTGGTTGAGACCGGTCGAGAGAGCTGCGCTCGTTGCATTTTAAGTTCGGTTTTTAGTAGTGGGTTGGACTTTGAGAGAGAGAGACATGCCAAGATTTCTTCTGCTGCGAAATTAAATATTATTTTTAATGTTCAGTTAGGAATTTGGTTATCCTAATGTTTAACTGTTGAACTCGATTCGATAAGCCTAGCATTCTGCAAATAATTTTTTCGTATGGTTTTACCCAATTTTTGTGGAAAATAATTTTCAAACTCTAAATTATGTATTTCTTGAAATACTTCTCAGAGTGCTTTTTGGAAAATATTACATACCCGCCTTTTAGTTTTATTGTATTGGGTTGATATAATATCGTTGAAGTCTTATGAAATCGTTTGTAAGGTAGAAAAGGCGTGAACGTTTTTATAACGCTACTCTAACTAAACTAATTGTTTCTTAAAAACTAGTATCACTTACAAATATTATACTTGCTTATATACCAAATTATGGAAAGAGAATATTTTTTTTTTCTGATAAAGCTGTTTTCAAAGATGTCCATATAATTGTTTGTAAGTTTGATTTTACCTAGTCATTGTCCTCATTGAGTACGGTGTACGGTAAGTAAATAGTCATTAAAATTAAACAAGTTTCTAGATTTCTGTGGACAATATGACGTGATAATAAGTACGCAATATAATAAAAAGTGTTCTGGAGCCAAGTAACTTTTGATTGTTTTTTACGACTACAAAAAAATGACACCTTAGAGAAAAATGTCTCATCAAGCTGACCTAGTGAAAGGTACAAATATGAAATAGTGATATTTTAAACTGTGAATCACTACACTACATCCTTCACTTCAGCCCTTCACTACACATCAGGCAACACAAAACACTCAAAATCATTGTCCCCGACTTCATTGCTGAGATCATTCTTCATATTCAAGACAGCGATAACATTATCTGGTGTTGCAATTTCAAAATATTTGTCAAGCACCAAAGTTTTGTTACTTTCTGAATCTGTAAAGTAGAAACCATCGTGTAAAAACTTCAATAAATTTCTTACTAAAGTCGTTCTAGAAAACTGATTTGGGATCTTTAAAAAAGTCTTATAGAATAATTTTTACGCATCTTTTAGCACCCAACCAAGTGTCAATTTTACCACATCTGAAAATACCAGTACACTTATAATCCCGTTTTCATAAAACGATCTTAAAAACATCGCTATAACTTCAAATAAAACAAATATGTTTACGATTGGAGTATCATTTGGGTACAAACTTTCTAGTTATTCACCAAAGGTACTAAAAATATCTAAACTTAAATAACTGTCGTTTGGTTTCTTTGCTTTTCTAATAAAAATGAATATTACAAATAAATTTAATAACAATGCAAAACCGTATATCGAGTTGAAATGATTCCGTCCAGGTAGAAAACTCTATCCACTTCTTTGAATTTTCTTTCCGAGATTTTAGGTCTTGCATGCAGTGCACAAGTTTTATTTCAGTTGGCTTTGAAAATTTTAATCCAGATTAAATATAATACATTTCCTCTAATATGTGGCCATAAAATCGAAATGAAATGTGATTCATTAAATATTGTGTTATAGAGCAGGCAAGCTAGCAGGCTGGGTTAGAGATTCATTCTGCTTCAGTTTAACTAGCACTATCCACACGTTCTTAAACGTGTGCTGCTCGTACAGCAAAAATA
>JAQIXW010005705.1:0-10114 GCA_034700685.1 Willowsia buskii | reverse complement strand
TTTGATCAAAAGCATATATTAAGTATAATCAGAACTCCCTGTTTGATACTAAAATAACAGTTTATCATCTTCAATTAGATAAATCGAACAAATATTATTTAAACCGTGCAAATTTATGCTCTTCACGAGAGATTCATTGTCATAAAAGATGATGGACTAGCAAGAGCAGAATGTTAAGCGGTATAACGATCAGTTATAATGGTGTTGTGCACAGTCTTACATCTACATAAGTGGTGAAAAATGCCTAGGATTGCAGGTACGAATTTAATGATCACTTCGCTGGGAGGAAAATGCATCTATTATTAGCTCGTTTGCACTTGTTCGGTATTCTTGAATGACGTCTTCCCTAACAAATTTCTACATCACTTCTGCCACCATCATTAGTAGGATGGGTACTACATCAATGCAGAAAGTGCTGTCGTTGTTATTCTTCTTTATGAAAGGTAAACAAACAATCCACGTTTAAATATGCAGTACCTTTTGTAATTTTGCACAGAATGTACTGCACTAACATATTCTATCAACCACTTCATTTGCACGTATGTATACATATTTTCCTATTTGCAATTTTCTAAAAGCGCTACTGATCATGATCATCGAAGAAACTAGTCTTTGCTGCAGATTATTCTGATGATGAACTCTGAAATTGTCTACTGTAAATACACTTTAGAATATTTACTTGCACAAATTATGAGCATATGAAGCAGTACTATGAAAGCAAAAATACGGATGAGGTAGGAGCATTTAACGAGATAACCAAGTGCTAGTAGAAAATTACAGGGAACTACAATAAGAGGTGTGTGTATGTGTGTGTGTGTGTGTGGGATTTCTTGAAGGTAGGGGACAATATTATGCCTCACTTCATGCATCGTGCCAGATCATCACATCACATTTATTGCTCGTGATAGTCTCCTGCCTGCCTCAATGTAGTTAATTGTGCTGTTGCATATTATTCACAAATTTTTGCTGTGTGGGTATCTTTTTTTTGGTGAGCTTGCCAGGTCCACAACTTTTTTTGTTGTATCTCATCTGATACCATTACAGTTACATTTTTTTGTATTTTGATGAAATACATCATTAACATCTAATATTGCACGATGTAATAAAGTTTGTTTTTAGCGAGGGTAAATGCAACCAAAGTGCAATTATTTTTAGGGACAAACTTGCATAATAAATTCGTGCTGTATTCTCACTTGAGGATTTTATGACTATATATAAAACTTTTACAAGAATTTTATTACCAGATTCCAGCATGCAGATAAAAGCAGTTAATGAAAGCTGAAATATTTTGCTTGAGTCTCAGAATATAGATCTTTAAAAATAATACGCATAGTACGCTGTACATTTTAAATATAGCGTCAAACGTCACTGTCGGAAAGTTCTAATAAAATTTGCGACTTACCTTGATTCCTCATTTCGTCACCTTACTCTTATCTCAATATGCATTCCGCATAAAACAATAAAGAATTGTCACAAAAGTGTTTTTTGTTCTTGTTCATCTGTTATGACAGAGCTATATGAGATTTTTTATGTTACACAGCGAATTGATTGCAAAAGATAATTTTGCATCTGTATATTTCGCGATTGTTCGACTACTGCGTATAGTATTCTCTGTTTACAAACATGAGTTTTCAAACGGGCACACAAAAATCTAGAGCACGAGGGGGTAGATAATATACATATTGTAGAAGAGAGTCTTTCAGCGTATATTGCCGTTTAATGCGTTGTTCCACTTCTTTGTCTCTTGTATCCCCTCCCATTTAGCAGCATAATAATGATTGATAACTAATCATCTCAAAGATAATCATGATGATCAGACACCATGTACGTCATTTAAGATGGCACAACAGCAAAATACTTTCTTTCCTTCACAGCAGGAAATCTGGAATTGCAGTCAATACATCGACGGCACCGGCAATACACCCCAAAATCAAATCACGAATAAACTTGCATTGCGATTATAATCAATTGGCAGCGGCACAAAACTGAGTTGTAAACTTTATTAGATTCTTGGCAGTATACTTTTATGCATAGTAATTGTACAATTTTACGATTTGTTTACTATTTTGCCACCTTCTTTCTGCCTACCCTTACGGTAGATGTGAAAGAGTTTTTGCTCTTACACTGCAGCTTGCCGAATAAAAACTTCCCATTGATTGACACACAAAATTGTACGTATATTGTTATTACTTGACTACTCAGAGTTCATATAAATGCACATGCATTATATATATGATTATCGATAATCTTGATTTATAAGAAACTGCGAGTTCGAAAAGGGTAAGGAACTAGCCCAGTCACAGCAAGCAGAGTAATAACAAGAAATCTAAGCACATTCTCATCAATAACAACCTCATGTGTCATGTGCGGCGTTGGAAAAGACAAAGCAACAGTAAGTTTTTACACATTAATGACTTCATGTGCATATGAATCACTAACATAAAAAAGTCGCTAATTTTTTGTGCTGATTGTTATACCGGTTGCACACTTGCAAATTCGCACCGAAACAAAACAATGGCTCAGCCGTTTGCAGCACGAGCTCATTCACCAGTCTCTGAGTTATTAACAGTTTTGATATCACTTCTTGGAAATTGATGTGTGATGTGTGTCTTTTTTTTGTCCGCAACAAGAGCCCACTTTTTTCTCCTTTTTCTTCTTCTCGAGAATGACAACCACTGTTTGCTTTTCTTTAGTGAATGGAATTTTACCACTTTAATGTCTCACTAGCACCCTGTCCCATAAATAGATATAGTGTGCAGGGTAAAGTGGTTCACTTGGAAGAAAACGGTGTAATTTAGTTCACGCGTTTTGTGAATTTATAGGTGATAGGGTAGCCCAGAAAAAAACCTTTACCACCTTCACCAACTTGGATTTCTTCCTTTCGTTATGCTCTCCATTGGAGTGCTTCATCAAGACTGGTGACTGCAATGTGTAGTGTTGAGGTGTGTATATGCCAGTAAGTGCTAGTGTGCTTTGTGCATGTTGTGTGTACATGTAGTAATAAACCTGCCTTGTCAGTCTTCTCTCTTGTCTTTGCGAAAAAAATATCATATCAGGAGGAAAAGTGTGTGTGTGAGTGAGAATGAGCCTGTTTCCCTTTTTGCCCTGTGCTCATCGAGATTTTTATTTTACCTTTGCTTATGATCATGCTGAGAGATGAATATAAGATATTACAGGATATATATGCATGCAAGACTCGGCATATTAATATATTAACTACATTCATATTGCATGCATAAACTAAACGCAACGGTCTATCTACTACTACCGCTATCCCATTCCCTTTTCCTCTTGGCCATCATCGCTATCATTGTAGATGCATAAATAGCGTAATATACAGTATTTACTATATTATTATTACCACCAATACTAATAATGATGATAATATTCGATATACTACGTTACGTACAAAAGAGTTAGTCACGCAGCAAAACGCCAAGTCAAAATGGAAAAAAAGGAAACAACAAAGGTAAGGGCTACCACTATACTTATGCTCTGATACGAATACGATGATGGTGCTAGAGCAGAATTAAAGACTACACACGGAAAATAACAAACAGAACAAGCTGAACAGAGCAAGAAACTCTGAAAAACACACGCATATCACATGAATCAATCTTTTACAATATCATCGCAATATCTACTCTAACTATTTAACTCTTTTTTCAAAGGTGAAGTAAAATACCCACGGTCCACTACTATAACCTCCGTGATTTTTCTTTGCTGATGGATGGGGATGCGCATAATATTATGTGTTTTTGCGGTATGAACGTTCTTTGTAACTAGTAAGCTTTTTTGTCGGTGCTACAGAGCTACTGTCATTTAGTGAGATGCCATGTGTACTACTAAACAGTATCAGTATCACTGATACTAGTGGTTATGTACAAGCCTAATAGTATATTGCCAATGCTTATTCAATTCAATGTTTTGTCGTTATACATTTAGTCAACCACTCTACCTGTACCTGATAATAAATTCAATGGGATCGTGCAGACGAGAAGAAGACATGAGCACCTTCGCATTGTTGTTTGAGTACGATTCAATGTTACTCGTTGTTGATGATTGCTGCAGTGCGGATAGTGGAGTACCTTCACAAAATAAAAGCAGCTTTGTTGAGGAATTTATTTGTGAGTGGATATTGTTACTGATGAAAAGTAAGTATAATGCAGCCTATTCAGCAGTTGTGGTGTCAGGATATTCAAAAATATCAAAATGCAATTTAAAGTATTCAGCCAGCTATGTTACGACAATCAAGAGTGAGTGTATCTGTATATATAATATACAGAAGTCTGAAAGGATTAAATTAGTTGTAATAATGATAATGATGCAGTGAATAGATGAAAGGAGTAGACATTGGCTTTGGACTTTATCTCGTTCAACAGCGACTTAGCTTAACCACATCATGGGGATATTATATTATTGTTGAGCTTTGGTGTAGTTGGTATTTGGTATTTTAGTTTTCACATGCATTCCTTCCTATGCAGCATGCAACGCATTAGATTATAATGTTTAACATTAGCTTAACTTTAAATCAACATGAAAATCAGAAAAGAGATGCCAGTGTTAAGTTAGGTCTACGCGCAATACGCACATTATATATACTAGTGTTTTGTTAACCTTAGCGTTGTGTGTATAACAATGAACGGTCAATATTAAAGTATATATTTAGCCATTGCATTATGTTGTATTAGTCATTCATTAGTGCTCGTATTGGCTACAGAACTCATAATTCCATCATTCACAGGCACAAAGGTAATGGGAAACAAATGACTGTTTCATTGGTTGGAAGACATGCCTACCCATTATGACATAATACAGTTCAAAGAGTCAAGTTAACATTTAGGTAATACTTATATTAATTGTCAAATTATTTTTAAGTCAACAATAGAGGTTATATGGAATGGAAATGTATGTATATGCATACATTCACGCTATGTGTAGTGGGTGAACAAAGAGCTTAAGTTAACACTAACCATACTCATGCTATATTTTTGGTCAAATAATAATATAGTTTTTTAAAAGTTTCTCAATCATTGTGCTATATTTTGTGACAACGTGCTTTCTATAGCCATGACAGAGCATGGTTTTTAATTTGTGGCGTCTACACGCATGTGACAATGTTTTGAAAGCGTGATAGTAATAATAAGCTCATCTAGTCATCATCAAAATAGAAGAAACAATAACCACTTTTGTGATATCTCCATAAACAAAAGACTAATTGTTTCCCTTAAAATACTAGCAGACGTGCGTATTTGATGCCTACTTTAACCCATGATATGCAAAAAGTATGAGTAAACACAAAAATGCAAAATTAATTTTTGAGTATTTTTATCTGGGTATGAACATGTTTTAGACAAAATCGGCTAGCACAGGCATGCGTTATCATTTTCAGTCTTCACACCTCCATGGCCAGAAATCGTGAATCTTATGTACATTAAATTATAAAGAATTGTCAACCATTGCAATTTATAGCAGAAACTAAAGCCTTCTAGGATAAAATATTTTGGAGGCATTTAGGTGAAAAGTTAGCCCTTAAAACTATTAACTGGAAAATTATGAAGATAAATAAGGTTATAGGCGGTTACATAATGGGATGGGAGCACTTTGAGAAGCATTTATTTATGGCTTCTACATAGAAGGCATCGGTATCTTTCATGAACAACATGGTGCCATGTTTCCGCATCCAATTTTCCATCCCATGTAAATGAAATTTCCCAGCCCATTAATGGCGTTTGCAACCTGACTGTCCTGACTGAAATGGAATATGAAATCCCGTCGAGTCATCCACCCTTGTTTGTTGGTTTTCATATGCAAACCACTGTAACTTTTGCACTTACCTCACTAACCTCACACAAAAAAAATAAAAAAGGACAGGTATTTTAGACTGGTCGATGCCACTAAATGCGTGACACGAAAGAAACTAAAAGAGTGGAATGCCAAACTGAATGCATCGTGCCTAGTCAAGTCCAGATGAAGATCCAGTTTTGGTTTCGGGTGATACACGGCCTTCATCTCATCATGATCACTACCATTACCATTAAACTTTCCCAACTTTTTCTGCATATTATCGTAGATCAAGCACGTCATAATATATGGGTATCCCATCTATTTTAAAGAACTACTTAACCAGTTATACACTCCGTTTTTTGTGTCTCAAAGTGTACATACCTACATAAATGTATGCACATCTATGGGATGATTGGGATGGCTAAATGTTTATCACATGAAAGAACTGAAATTGACGACTTGCTATTTGGTTTGTGCCTGCGGTTGAGCTTGAAACAAGCATTCCACATTTATGCTTGTTGAAGTGCACCATGTTTTCAATTCGCTGTCACATAGTTTGTTTGATCGATCACTATGTTTGCTTTGGATCGAGAAGTGATTTTGATATACAAAGCAGAGTGAGTATTTTTACCTGTGGCACAAATGAATTAGTGCGCTCGTTTTCTAAGTATTGCCATATACTTTTTTCAGTGTACATAAATGAGACTACTTGATGCTAAAAATATGTTTGAATTTTTTTTTAAACCTGACATTGAATATGATTTCCAGGAATAAAATCTAATCATGCTGCTAATATGGCCATGAATTAGTTCTCAGATCTCACATAATAATATATAATCATTTTTGCCGAAAGCTACATAGGTAATCCACAAGACTTCATAAATAAAAAAATACACAGAGTGAGCAATTTTATGTTTGACACTAACGAAAAATAAACTTTTGATAGCTCACCTCGTAAACTAACAATGATGTCATTGTGATTGTATAGAATAAAAATTGGTTTACTTTTCATGTTGAAATACAATTACCTGGAGGATGATGGATAGGACAGGAAACATCATGTATTTTTTGAGTGGTTGTAAGCCATTTTCTCTTCAAACGTAAAACAGCATATTATTTCTGTTGACTTACTGAGACACTGTCGATTGAAATATCGAATAATACTCTCACTGATGCACAGCCAACCGTTAACGGAAAACTTAAATTTTGCGAATATTTTACCGTTAATTTTTACAGTTAACTAAAACTAGTTTTGAATACAAATTTACCCGATTGATAGTAACAAAAAATCGATTTGTGAACAATATTTAGATTTATGTTTAAGTCTCTTCATTCTTTCTTTAATTAATGTATTCACTCAAATACCCACTTCAAATTTTTTCGATATTTCGATCTGAACGGTAAACGTCAAAGGGGAAAGTAAAAGAACAAAATTAATATGAAAGGTTCGCAAATTACAATCTAATTGATGCTATGACGGAGATTTTTGTAAAATGCTCATTGAGTAGACAGAATCGGACTAGTCCTTAGAGGAAATTGAACATCAATTTCAATAGGGTACGAAACAGTTGTAATTACTAAGCACGGGAGAATATTATCATGCCATGCCTAACACAAATCGCGTTCATAACGTCTTTGTAAACCAACCGTCATCAATTCTATTTGACTTATCTTGAAATATTGGCTGACATATTTATCAAATGATTAAAAATGATAAAACCGTCAGGTGTCAAGAACAAGCGGTAACGGGTCGGGGTAATACGCATAACACGATAATAATAAAGTAATGTAATTTCATTGCCAGATTAAGGTACTTTAATTTAAGCTTCAATTGATCAATTTGAGCACAATAATTGCAGGCATAATTCTTTTATATCTGTCTCATAGTTTGTGACTGTCATTAATAATTACCTACTTAAATCTGCTTATCCGTTTATCTTAGCGGGCTGTTTCATTCACATTCAAGATACACACATTGTGAATTATCTTTGCTAAAAGTATTATACCTCCCAATTTTAAACTTCGGCTCTCAGTGGTATTTACATATATAATACGCTTACACATGGCTGATTTTGCTATGCATGCAAAAATTCTTTACAAATACGTGTTCCCTAATAAACATTAACTTCATCGCAGCAGGTCATTCTAAAGTCAATCTACTTATTCTGGAGTCTCTATTAAAGCGATTTTGAACGCGGGAAGTGGGACATGGTAAGAAATATTCACGAATCCGATAGGCATCCTTAAAACATCACTCTGGCACCTGCATGGTTGCATGTCTGTAAATAAGTATGATGTCATAATATAATTATTACAGGTTCTAGTTCTATCCAAGGTGGAATACATCCAAAGACGCATTATTATTAGTAACAAATTGAACTTTGGATTAAAACTTGTGTAACTAGAGTAAACTATCAAATTATATTTAATTAGCAACAGTAAAAATGTATGATACGCCAATAAGTTCAGTGTAGAATGCACGTTCATTAGAATCTAGGCCGAACAAATGAGTATTTTATTACAAAACCCGCACAACCGGATATTTCAGGTGGAAACTACCCCGCAACGACCGCAACTGCCTGCAAAAATCCGTAAAGTAGCGTAATTTGTCTGTGAAACATTTAAAGACATAATTTTAAGAGTGCATTTAAAAGAAAATGTGATTGAGGGTTGGTTGGCATATTGCACTACGTATATTTACAAATTATTACAACTTGAAATGCAAGAAATGGTCTACTTCTTATAAAACTTATTATTTAAGATGTTAACCCATGCATAATTAATAATTAAGTATACTACACTCACTTTTCTTACCTGTATAAATAGTTCTTACCAGTTAGCTAGCCAGATATTCCCCGGGTATTTGTTACGAGGCCGAAATTTCCTTTTGATTCGACGTGCTTTTGCACAAGCATTTTGTTTTATGATTCACGATACGATACATATAATAAGTCATTATGAAGTACACTAATTCTTTTCTTCTTCGATGATAATATCAATATCATCATTAAGGTAATTAATGCTGTCGTGAAAACATGATTGGCAGCAATTAACTGGAAACAACACAGAAACGGTCTTTACATTGGTGATTTAAACAGTGGCCTCTCTGTGAGTTCATCAACATAATAATATTTTCGCGTAGCTATAATCTAGACTTTTTCTTTGCGTACTCATCCATACTGTCATCGTGTATTTATTATTTTTAATTGCTTATTATATAAGCTTTGTCTTATATCAACGTATAAAATTTATAATGAACTTACCACAAATTATGGATTTGACACGCAAAACATACACCCCTTTCGCCCGTCATGTAAATCCCACCAGCTCGAAATGTTCTTCTTGATTGATGGCCATCCTTCCTCGCGTGAAAAGTTTAGCATTCTTATAATTCATTTAGTCATGCATGATGTGACATAAAAGTGATGATTAATTATGAAAATCCAAGATATCTACACTACCACTTCACCAGCAGATTATAGATGTGTTGTTTTTATTTATGAGTTTTGGCAGCACTCACAGCAAATAATGTGTTTTTCCATACAATGCTTGCATAACATGGTAAATAAATTTTCACTCTCAAGTCATTACAACAATTCTGTACTTAGCATTTCTCATTTATTCGTCTCATTAATACTCAATTCTTCTAAATTCCTCTAAAATAACAATAATTAAGGAATTTGTGGTAAAGAGTTTTTTTCATATTGGAATTTTCACGATTTTTTACGCAATTCAATTTTATTTATCTTAAGTACAATAGCATTAAATATTATTATCGATTTCATTAGAACGTATGTTGATATTCGCTTTTGAGAGGGTTTATAAATAAATTCGATTTGCTTAGTTTATCCAATGCTTCCGATACATTGATTTCTAACTAGTTTAAATTAATAAAAGTAAAACAAATATATGTATCCGTTAAACATCCAGTTGAAGTTGAGTATGATGCGATTGAAATATAATAGTTTTCACAAATATATATATTTATAAACTGTAAACATTTCTAAATCGAGACATATCGAGGAAATGGTGATGCTTTTTGTTTCATTAAGTTTAAAAAGTTTGTAGCAACATAAATAAACTTGCATTTACATACATATCAACTTTTAACTCAAGAATGTTTACTTACCAGCAATTATTATTATCTACATTCAAAACGTGTAACTAGATTAAACTCTCTTATCACTAAATATAATTGTCACAAAGTATGAATAGCACCAAAGGTCTAAACTGAGAAATCACGTGGACCTCATTTTATTTGCGGCTAGCATTCATTCTATTACTCCAATTTCCAGTTGCTCTTTCACAACAATTTATGTACACATTC
>JAQIXW010005704.1:0-10114 GCA_034700685.1 Willowsia buskii | reverse complement strand
AAATTTTCGAAGCGGAGAAGTCTCCTGTTTGTAAAATAATTTTTTTCTCCTACTATGTTCAATGGAGTTTTTGATTGACAATTGTATTTTTGATATTTTATTAATGATTTCTGACTTTCAAATTCCACAGTAGCTTTTTAGCTCTCCTCTTTTAGGATATGGATGGAACATGTTTGTAGTTGACTGTCTTTAATAAAGCCGTAACAATAACAATTAAAAATAGATCATCATTCAAATCCAGTCATTTAGTTGCCCTTGTTATATTCTAGATTGGCAGGTGTTCTACCAGAGATTATTCTCACTTTAATTACTGAGCTATAACTGTAGCTAGTCGACTTAACCCACCTTAACGTTTTTAATGTTCCAAAAAGCAAATGTATAATTTACAATGCTTGAAAACAACGTAGAAACTACGAGCGGTTTTAGCTTTAAAAAAATGAAAAACCACATGAAAGCAAGTATTTATAGAGTTTTTTCTGCTTTGATATGTCTACTTGGTCATATCAAAGTAAGACAAGCTAAACTGTTGTTGTTCTCAGGGGAGTTCCTACTTTTAGCTAACAAATTGCACAGTTAATTTACAAAATAAAACAACAGGAAACTATTGGCATAAAGAGAACTTACATATCAAAATCCAGCCAGACATAAAATATTGTCTAATTGACGTTAAGGCAGAGCTCTGTAATTATCCCAATTTAAGATGCTCATCCATTACTTGGCTGAAATATCTAGATTGATACAGCGATAATTTCAATTTGAAAGCATTAATTACAGAGAAACTAATTAATGCTCAGTATTTAAGCTGCAGAAATATAATCTGTCAAAATGTTCAGTGTTATGTACTCACTAGACTTACAAAATTAGTATTCATCCATCATACTAGAAAAATACTTCATCTCTACATTTAAAAGCACTTTTCCAAAGCACAGAATCTAAACAATCATTAAGCTTCGAGCTAGCGTCGCAAGAAAAAGGATAAGAGTAAACCTGTCATTTAGAGATTGTGAATACGGCAAGAGATAAGTTGAATGATTCAGATTAATTATGTGTTGAAACTAAAAGACGAAAGGTAAGTATAAATATGTATAAGCATATATTTTAAATCTATTACAATAAAACCTCGTGAAAACCTAATTACATTTCTCGAGTATAAAATATCCCTCAAATTCTAAAGCTAATTGGTATATCTATCTATTTATGAAGCATAATGATAAGTATTCATGACCAGCTATAACATAATCCGTCTGAATGTCTCATCAAAAGCTGAACGCTACCTTTACCGGACGAGTTTAGTATGAATGGTGTTCTAGCTGCATGGAAAGATTTTGAAAATCATCTAATCAGTCGAGTTTTGTTATATTGTATATTGTATTCATTACGAAATGAAGGCAAGTAGGATGATTCAGGTTATCAACTATGATTTGGATACTTACTATTAGTGTAAGAAGTGTACTCCTGAACTGATTAGGGAATCTACTATAATGAAATCTTGACCCCCATTAATTAATTCCCACAGGGTAATATCATGGATAGTAAAACACACCTGCTGTAATAGGAAATGATATTACGTGATGTAATTGATTTAAATGGGTAGTTAGTTTTATTGGAATAAATGGATGTATGGATTGTCAATAAATTACTATATGCATTTGTATAGAGGTAGACTTCCTCACGTTTTTGATAGCTTCACTTATGCAATATATTTTTCAGACTTCTCCACTCAATTTCAACTCAATTAGAACTTATGTTGGCACATGAATCACATTGAATATTCACGTGAACGGTAAAATCCTATAATGAATCATTCTTTTACATGGTATCAAATAAAAATTACACATTTTTAAGTATTTCTAATCCCGTTTAATGTTCACGTGTGCGATAAAAATTCTGCAACGAATAAATTTAATACACAGAGTAATGTTATATATCTTCAAATATTTCTATTCATGTTGAATGCTCACGTGTGTTGCTACCGTTTCCGCATGTTTTATTGTTAAGATTTAAAATTGAGAATGGAAAATTCAGCGCAGACTCATGCCACGTGAAAGGCCGTCGTCATGTAGATCAAAGTAGTTTATAACTTATATACATAAGAATTCTAGTTAGGTAAGTAAGGTTGTGTATTTGCCATCCTAATACATTCGTTTTTTGCAGTCTTTGGAGCTGGAAATAAAGACTCTGGAACTCTTACACAGAACAGGATACGGATGGTGCACATGCTGCTGTTTCCAGTAACTATTGTCATAGGGTTTGATCTGAAACAAAACACCATACCGATTGAAGATAAATGCAGGATACCTACTTTTAGTAGCTACTTAGAGCAATTAGTAGTACGGTTGATTAGTAATGCATTGAAGCAGAGAAGATGAGTGTCACGAAACGCTGAAAAACGGATTGATGCATTTTGTATGCGTTTGTCGACATTTAACCATGCCATAAGTGACGTGAGAAAATTAATAATATATTTTAAAACCATTTATTTAAGATAGGGCCCATCCTACAATGGCTTAAAGTGGATATCAAAAGCCAGGGCCTCCCACCAAAAGGGCCCTCCCAGCTCCGCGGGGGGTGGGGATAATAATTGACCGATAAAAATTAAAATGTCTATCGTGCTTACATGCAGTGCCGTGAGTGTTTATTCGCATATATCGAAGCTGTAAAATCGTAAAATGCAAGACTAGAACTCCGCAATTCAATATTATGTCAGCTCATTCCATAGCTTTATCAACACCTCACACACTGCTTTGCTATGTATTGGTATTTAGTCAAGATTTTTTTAATGAATTAGTTCACACAGCTTCCAAGCACTTCTGCTACCATTAATATTAATCGGAAAAGATCACTGAATATACCCGAACTAGAGGATAACAAGTTGGAACTTTGACCAGTAGTATACTTAGACATTAAGAGACCTTGTTCCAGCAGTTGTTCTTCCTCAGCAAGTACGTAATTTGTGCAGTGAACGAAAATATTTTTTTTAAAATGTCTATGAAGAGCTTATTCATTATGCATAAATGAGCTTCTCTTTCAAACGTAATTTCTCGTGTTACCCCATTTTTTCTGTTTAAAAATAAAAATGTTTGGGAAAAAATCATGTTTTAAAATATATGTGACAGACAGACGAATTATGTCCCTGCAATTTGGACATATCAATTTTTAATTGTCGCAACTAATGGCAGTTTTTCTCCCAGGTCCTTCTATGATTAAAGGCTTCATAAGAAGTAAAAACTATAGCCTTTCATCAATATCAATGGCTTAACGCCGACATGAAAACCTAGGTATTTGATTGAGCACAGTATTGTCTAAAGCTTTTCTAATGAAAAATGTATCGACAGTTTTGCAACAAAAAAGTGTAGAAAAGTTGATTGTATACATGTTTTGCTCAAAACTGTATTTGTTAATTGCTTTGTGTTTCTAAATTCGTCTATGTAGCGCCATATCACAAAATTTTGAATAAATTAAACCGTTAAAATGTTTTACTCGGGGGCCCTCCCTTCATTAATAAACCAGTCCAAAAATACCCAAGGATGGGCACTGATTTAAGACATTTGTCAAACATAACATGTTTCCTCATAACGAGAAGCTAGTAATCATATATAATTTCCTAATGTATTCTAGATTCATGATAGCCACATACTTATTACCAGGTATTCATTTACTTATTTAAATGTGTAGGTGAGGCGGAGGTCATGGATGTCATTTACTTATTGTTGAAATTTTTATTTAATGATAATAAACAAATAGGCTTAAGCTACAAACTTTCATAAAGCTTAAGCCATATAAAAATATAGTTCTACCATCTACCTTGGCGTGAACAATTGAATGAATGCCATATAAACACGCTTGAAACTAAAGTACAAAATTCATATGACCACAATTCTGACATTTCATGTAAAATTTGGTTAGCATTCAACTATTTGAATTAAACTGAATTTTAGAAAATTTTATTAACGCCTAAAACTGTTAGAACTTCTTGAAAATAAATATTTAACTAAGGTTCTGCTTCACTCCACTTAAGACAAAGCGACAAATTGATTATCTAAATCCTTAAATCACATCAAAATCCAATATTAATAGTAACGCTACTATATTTCGAACAATATCATCACAAATTAGCAATCCCAGTTTTGATGTAGCCAATCCATAAGGTCCTACCGTATATCCGGTCTTTGGTGATGCTCGTAGTATCCTTTTTGCTATTTTATTGCACATATGTCGCATCCAAAATCGTTTGAACAATAACCCATTTTGATGCACAATACTTGACATATATGTTAAAATTATAGCAACTGCAAAACACGACAAGTTCAACATAGGCATCATCAAGTACAAAAATATATTCATATTTCCGCGAAACTTCAGTGTTGCAAATCCCGCGCAAGTTCCCAACCATATTCCGACAAATATTAAAACGGAAAGGAAAAGATTTGTAATTTTAGTGGAGATTGTCAGATGTATTTGCACAGTTTTGAACTTTTCATGACACTGATAAAATTCAGTCAGTGTAAACTTCCTTTGCAAATTTATGGACTTTTCATAGTGGAATTTATTTGAATACACAGTGAGTCCTTCGATGTGAGCCATACAAAACAAAATTGCTGACACAACACAAAACGCCGCATATAGCACCGTGGAACTGTACACAAATGACGCTACCAGCTTTATTAACAAGCTCGTTCCAAATACTAATTGTAATGGATCAAATTTAATTGCAAACGGAGACGCTGCCGCTCCCAAAGTACCGAATATACTAACAGAAGACAATCCATAAACGAAAAGTTCTAACAGTTTGTCTAGAATTTTGCTATTTGAATTCCGAGGAACAAGTTTGACACGGTCGTTAAGAAGAAATTGGAGATTCTTATTGTGTTTGGTTTCCATGAAAACTGAGGAGAGTACCATGCTACAGCCACAAATCACGATACAGTAAATTACTCCTTCGTCGACGTTTTTGGTCGTGTAGGAATTCCAATTGAAGAACAGCCAGATCAATCGATTTATGGAAAATATAGTATTACCGAGGAAGCTACACTGAGCATAAATTCGATAGAATTTATATGGCGGTTTGTTGTAATATGGGTTATCAGACATTCTTAACTGCGATTTTTCATGGGAATAAGGAAGGGGGATTATCTTTTGAGCGACGTGATGCACGTTGAAAACTCCCTGAGTTAAAGACATTTTGAGATTGTTTGTTTGTTAGATTCTGCTGAAAGTTAGCACGAATATTTTTGAAGCGAAATGCAAGTTCAACTGTAAGAAAAGCTAGTACAAAGTGAACACAAATAGCTTACTTGTGAGTTTGCTAACTTGGAAACAACAAGGATCTGAGATCTTTATTAGATCTTGAATAGTCAATTTATTTTACCAAAAATAGGCTACCACGTAATAGAAAAGCATTTTTGAAATAATACAAAACATATCACTACAAAATATCTAGTAAGTGACTCTTTAAAAATTATTCTTATGACAAAAACAACTATTTTTCTTATTAAAATTTCGTACTATTGGAAATCCTAATCGGCTAGACTAATGATATTCTTTGGCATTAAATGAGTAAGAACGCATCCGGAAAGTAAGGCCATAAATCTTAAAACATCAGTAATTTCGACAAATCAAAATAAATTTACTTACCTAAGCAACATATCATTATAAAGAGGAGGCCTTACTCTACAACATTACATTTTGAAACTTATACAGAGACCTTTTCATCCAGTGCTGCAAAGTTATCTGCGAGCTCGTGTCATAATATTTTATTTCCAGTGCGTCGTCCAACTTTTCGACTATTCCAAATCATGCGTAATCTACGAACGTTTATGGGCTCATTATCTCCTTCCTATATTCTCGTTTACTAAAAGCCCGAAATCTCTCAATACCCCGTGCCTGTGGAACGTTTGAAGGATTCTTGGTCTTCGGAACAAATTCGAGTTTTTCGTGCTGAAAGTAGTTGGTCTCTTTTTGAGCGTAATAGCAAGTCGCCATTTACGTCCTGAACAGCACATCCTTCCACAGATGATGACAACCAATGAAAAGAGTCATGTACTTCATAACTCCCCAAAAAAAGTTTCTCGGGGTCTCCCTACCTCTTTGATGTGGTTAAAGGTCTACTGGTGATTAAGACCACGAAGGTTAGCAAGGATCTGGACAGAAAAAAATATATGGACTCACAAAAATCTTTGCTATTCGGCTGGAAAGGTCTCTGTGACAGTTTCTAAATGTATTATTGTAGAGTAATCTTTCTTGTTTCTAATGATATGTTGCCTAAGTCAATTTATTTTGATTTGTCGAAATTGTTGACGTTTAAAAATTCATGGCCTTACTTTCTGGATACGTCTTATATCTGTTGAGCCACTAATATATACGATATAAATATCTTATCTTAAAGATTATTAAACTGCGCATTTGATTAAAAATAGAAATGAGCACTACGCATGAGTTCTTCTTTTGTAATATTGGTAGATTTGATGATTATATTAGAACTTTTTATAACTATTACATGCCTCAGATATAAAATTAAATAGAATTTCATTAACATTATAAAAATAAGATTGGCTTTAAAGCAAAGGATTTGATAATTAAAAGGAATCATCAGCCAAACACTTATAGTCTAAGAATACCGAAGAAAAGTAAAAGCACTTGCACTTACTTATGTTTGAACGACAATTCTTTTGATATAAACAAGTTATGTTGTCTTTGACCTATTCCTCTCGCCAATACGTGCCAGAAAAAATTAGGCATTATCCTTAATGTGACCGGTGAAGATTCCTAGGGTAAGAACGATCATGAATTGTCCTGTATGTAAGTTATGCTATGCTTCATATTATTTGAATGCAACAATTAAGCACATTGTCTTCCTGTCCTTTTTAAATGACTTACTTTAAAAACTTGTCAATTTCTATTTCAGAATCAAGTTCCGGAGATCCCCTTAAATGTTCTCGTTGTCAATCTGTTGAGGATTTGGCCAAATTTGAAGACTTCCCGGGGGAAACAGATTGTTGGAAGAAACCCATAAATACTGTTACCTGCAAGAGTGGTAATGTTAACTAATGATATCTTGGATATGTAAATATTATGTCTTAATATTATTCCTAGTTAATACCTAACAGATATTTTTACAGGTAAATATTGCGGATCTGCCTTTCAGCATAATTGGGACACATCAGTGACAATTGGAATAAGGGTTATGCGGTGCAGTATTGAAGAAAAGGGAAATGGTTGTCATGAAAGGATGAAAGACGGAGTCATGGATATTATGTGTACATGTAAAAATCACTGTTGCATGCCGAATATGCCGATTCGCTTTAGCAGTTTACCTTTTGTTCGAAAAGTAAATGAATGAAATGAATTTCCTATGATTCTTCCTTTTATTGACTAGAATCCGGCTAAATTGCATAATAGTAAAATATGAAGTTAAAAGAGGAACGGAGGGAACGGTCATTAGAAGTCACTTAAATTAACTTTTCTGGTTTTCACTGGACTGACGATGAGTGCGGCAGTTTTGGCTTCTGCTCGTTACGCTAATCTTATCACAAGTTTTTAACTAACTAAACAAGACTCTTGTTCCAGATTTTTACGATGTCAACTTTTGTATATATTTAAATGGATTAACGAAATTTCGGCCATTAATGGATAATAAGCTGTGTAATTCTTATGAATAGCTATTCAATTCATTAAATTGGAATAAAAATTATGGCTAAATTTTGAAGTGATCTTTATTATTGAAGAATTGCACTTTAGGATTATACATGACTTGAAGACTTGGACTGAGCATATTTTTTGCCACATTAATTCATATAAGCACTAAAGTTAGTTAAGTAACTTTAAAAGTTATTTTAACAAACAAATTCACCTCTCGGTGAGATACAATACAAACACACAATAGGAATTACTCCAGAAGTTTTCCGCCATTTGATGAATGTAGCTTCTTATAACTACTCAAGCCGCAAATCGGATGGACGTGAAGGCAATCATAACGTATATTTGCTTGAATTCTGACACTGAATTCAATCAGTTGATGCATACATCAGGTGTACTCCACATTGCAAAACCGTGCTTTTGGTAATTTGAGTTTGATTCATGAAATTCATTGAACGTAAGCCAATATTGAAATGCAAAATGTCATAATTTCCAAAAATTTACAGCAAATGCTATGTATGGAATATGTAGTCAAAATACGAAAATATGTTCATACAATTTTTTGAGCACGTTGATTTCTAAGCCTACGCATGGTAGTTTATTAATTACAACACTTTTATAATTTACATATGCTTTAATAAAGACCCTGTATACATATAAATATAGTAGTAGTGGCTAGTCAAAACCTTGAGTAGTGTATTTTAGTAGGCCTCCTTAATATATTTACATGAGTTTTAGAAGAAACTAAAACGTAACAAGCAAATTAACCAAAAGATCAATAGCTGTATTGCAAAACTCTAAAAAGTTGTTTTTGCTAAAGTTATCAAAAGGATACGTAATACAAGACCGAATTGGCCAAAACGACTCGAGTAGTTTCAAAACTCGCTCTCTGCTCTCAAATGCTTTCGCCCACTCTCTTCAACTAATTTCTTCAAATTCTCTTTCAGCAGACTGACTTGAGCTTAGACCCTGATACAAATACTGTTTGGTAAAATTCAATAACGAGCACTAAAACTACCGCTATTGGGGCAAGTTGAAGTCCAGGTTCAAGTATGTGATCGATATGTCGAATACACACATACATTGTGGTGACAACTAAAATTAAAAAGCATGTCTGATGAACACTTATTAATACATGAGCAAATATATGTTTCCAAGCACGCCCCAAAACTTGATGACTTCTATACAATAGTACCAACTGCCGATGGTCTAAACGCAGCCAAATCTACATTTAAGTTTTACAATTAGTGTTTGACTATCCATTCCTATAAATTCTACAGGTTCTAAAAAGTACAGCCATTAACTAACAGATTGAAAGCACAGAATGCCAATTAAGTCAACAATAAATACGATGTCAGCTAAACAAAGTATAAAGTAGTCAATTAATACCATAAGTGGAACATATTTCCATTCTAGAGCCAAAGGAATTTCAAAAACTTCCACAATTATATGTCGAAGAGGAGAAAAAGACTGAAAAAGGAATAGTCAAAATACAAATGGAACAACCGTAGTGCCAACCGAGACATATGATAGCTGTTTCCCCTAAAAGTTTTAGGCGGCGGTATGATCTACTTTGATCACAATATTGTTTAAAATGTTCTCTCGCAATCTAAAGTGTGTTTTAACATCCGATTTACAAATTCTACCACTTATTTCTTACACTGCCTTAAACGAAGACTGCAACCAGCTATTAGAATCGTAATACTGAAAAATGCCACGTGAATCAAACCTTGAAGACTGGAAAAGGCTTGATTCCTGCTTTTAAGAGATTCGTCATCGATTATATTGCTTTCTCCGTCGGATTCATCGTCGTGCTTGGTTAAAGCTATTTTCGCCTGAACTAAGGTGACAATTCCGAAAATGCAGAGGTAAATTGGTAGAAAGAAGTTGCTTATATTTCGATATGTGCTTTGGGAAGCTACCAGTTAACTTGTATCTTTGTCCCACGCAAATTCTGTCGTAAGGGATATACTCATTAACGAAATTCGCACATGACAAGCCTTCAGAAAGTTCTTAGAAATCATTTTTCGTAGTTTACTAGTCCAAATTTTAGAATATTTTAAATAATCTGATGGCTCACAAATGCCAACTGAAATTTTTTGAACGGTTGAAAATAAAATTTGGTTATAATACGTGTGGCTTGCTTTACAAAAGCAAGATTGATTTTCAATTTGTCATAAAATATATATTCCAACAGTCTTTTGTAGAAGTGGTAGTAAGACTGTGACTGTACTTCAATGCATTCTTCAGGCTTCATTACTTCCTCATTTTAATTTTTTTTCCTTCTATTAGAAACGTATAATTTCCAACCAAAATTCAAAGACCCAAGGTTAAAAATTTTAAAGGCGGGCTTAGCCTTCTCTTCAAATAGCTCATTTATTCTGATAAGTTGCAGCGTCTGTCCCGACAAACCATGGTAAAGGCAGCGTCTAGGCTATGCCAACAGTCATATTGGTATTGCACAGGAAAGCCATCGCAT
>JAQIXW010005703.1:0-10115 GCA_034700685.1 Willowsia buskii | reverse complement strand
ACTCATGAAAATATGTTAATGTTTTTATAACAATTGGTAGTCTATGCAACTTTTAAAAATTCGTTTACATAGATATTATAGTTTTACGTGGTTTGCACAAGTATGAAAACAAGTAATACATAAAATATGTGTAGGCATTGTGATGTTTGATGGTACAATTACAATTACTAAATAAATATTATTACATTCCAAATGTTTCATTGTTAACTACATGATGAACAACAAAATGTCATAAGCAATTTTGATGTTATAACATCAGATGAAACTTTGATATAACCCAATAACATGACATAATTGGGTTTACATTACCTAATGTTTATTGAATTTTTGAATTGTCTATTACGTAGATAGATGGTCTATCGTAATGGACTAGCATTAAATCATCTGCAGCAAAACAAATTTTCCTGTCTTGGCAAAGCGTCCTAAGTTTTCGAAAATGGCACATAAAAGTAAACGCTTTTTGGACCAATTTACAATAAAACGATTGTTTGGTTGGCAAATCGCCTTAGTAAATCGTTTTCCGGGGAATATTTGCTGTATTAAAACCAGTAACTGTTCACAAAAGTTTGTTGAAAATGTCGCTAAGGAAGATCACAAAAAACGATTATTTTTTCTAGAGCATTTCTACTTAAGTTACAGGATTTTGCAAGCTATTTTTCTTCTAATTTCTTTGGTTCACCCACAACAACACCGAATTGGAGACTCAATAGTACATGCAGGGCTTTGGGTGGTGGCTGCATATGCAGGCTGTGAAACGTTTAATTTCAGACGACTAAGTTCCCTCCAATATGTACAAACACTGAACGCGATATTTACTGTGAATGCTGTCAAGTCTTGCATGCTCATAAAACTGCTCATGATGTTTGTTCCTTTTTCTACAGTTGTGGTGATAGGGTGCTTCAATGTGCTCGTGTTTTTTAGAAATCTTGAGCCAATATCTAATATTATCTTAAATTGTCTTAATGGTTCCGCATTTTGTCATAACAGCATAGTAATCTTCAGTTTCTTGCAAGCTTTAAGCTACGTTTTAATTGTGTTTGAGATGTACATTTACGCATTGTGTGAATCATATGCAATACTAGTACTATTTGATAGTATGATTCCCTGTAGCGTTGCGCTTTGGAAAATGTGGAAACCGCTGCAAAAGAAAATACGAGAAAACTCCCATTTTGTAACATTTGAACTTCTAAATAAACAAACTTGTGAATTTCGGAAACTTCAAATGTACACGGACTTTGTCAACAATTGTTTTCAGTGGACTGTGGCCCTTCGTTTTCAAGCGGTGCTAGCAATAATCGGAATTATATTTGCAGTTGTCGTGCTTCATGAAGAATTACGCTCAAAAACATCTACAATGGCTCTTTTAACTGCGGGATACTTCGTGATAAATGTTTATGCGTTTTTGATTGTCGGCTACTACTTTCCTGGGAAGGCGAACGCTATTAGTAAAGCTTTTCTGTCGAGATGGAAGAAACAATTCGCATGGGGAATCAGTGTGGGTTTTAATACAAAAGCAGGAAAAGAATGCAAAGCCAGAGCAGCTGCGTCAAGAGATGTGAGAATTTATATAGGTTCTGTTAACTTTTATGAAATGAAAACTACACTAAGCATTTCAAATTTTATGCTGCAAAAAACAATTAAGCTTTTGCTTTTAGTTTAGTACACAATAAGCATTAAGATTAATATTGTAAATATAAAATATAATTATTAAGATTATAATTTGCAGATTATCAAAGAAATAAATAAATTATAACTCATGAAAATATGTTGATGTGTTTATTACATTTGGTAGGCTATGCAGATTTTATAAAAATTTGGTTACATGCATATTGGCACGCCCTTTTTACCCGGATATTGTTTTAGATGATTGGCACAAGTATGAAAACAGGTAATACATAAAATTTGTGTAGGCATTGTGATGTTTGACGGCACACATTTACAAAATAAATATTATTACATTCCAAATATTCCAATGTTAACTATATGATAAAGAACAAAATTTAATCAGCAATTTTGATGTTAAGTCATCAGATACAACTTTTATACAACCAAATAACATGACGTATTTCGATTTACATCATCCAAATATTTCTATAATTTTGTATAAGCCTGCTACGTAGATAGATATTCTGTCGTCACGAGCTGGCATGTTAAGCAAATTAAGTTTTACCTACTAATTTTATTGACTTTTGGTTATACCTTTTAAGCTTTCCAACATGAGAAGTAACGTACGTATGTATATGTTTTGCTTCTTCTTAAATTACTAGCAACATCTTGCTTGTTTGTTTCGATGAATATCGTAGTGGGTACATTTTTTCCCATTAATTAGCTACAGGCAAGTTGGGGGACAAATTTGGAGAGCTCACGGATTTATTAAAGAATCTTTGTATCATACTAAAGAACAAGGAGTCCATTGTGTTCAGTGTTAAGTAGTTTCATCTTCAAAATATAAATACATCATCATCAGCACATTACTTAGGTAAGGTTTTATTGCTTTCGTCCTACAAATATAGATGTCTAAGTCAATGGGATCTTTGTTTATATGTAGTCCAACTGTGTTGCTTAAAGGATGGAACTTAAGCAATATATTTTAAGTGGTGAAGTGGTATGGACACAGTTCTTTTAAATGTAGGGACGAAAGTATCATCTGTTTATACCATACCATAAATGATCGCAAAAGAATCCAAATTGTTGCTGCATAAATACCACTCTATGCTGTATGCATACACAATGAATGGAATATGCTTTTGGGATTTAGACTCATTTGCTATGGAGGGAGCGTTGCAACTTCATTTTAAGAGTCAGCAGCATATTTTGCTAACGAATCAGGTAGAGTGTAAGAAGAATACTTGAGCTACAAGTATTATTTATTTTGAGTTTTAGTTAACATTTAATAATTTTGTTTTTTATCAGCTGGAAAAGAAGATTTTATAAATTGTTTTGTCAATAGGCCATGAATTTGTGATACAGGGAAATATCAATAAGAGTTTGTATCTTATAGAAAAAGCGTTGACATAAAGGCAGTTTATGATAATTATTTTGCCAATGTATTAAATTTTTAAGTTATCCAATATATTTAGAAAGGAATCACTTTATTTGTATTAGAGAATAAGCTAATTATTTGTTGTTAATACAGAGGTTTTATATCTCTAAAAATATTTTCCACTTTTTTCCTACCCTGAACTGAATTAAAAAATATTTATGTGGACTTTGGCGTTATCAGTTATGTTTGTGAAAGTGGGTGTGAAAATTTTAATGAAACCATAAATACTAGAGAGAAAAGTTGAATTTTTATTGTTTAAATATTAATGCAATGGAACCACAACGTATTGTAACTGTTACCACACACATCCAACGGATTATTTAAGGAAGCTAATAGTATTTATATATTCATGTTTCTACTTGAACATAAATTACCGTCTGTATTCACATGTTCAATCTTTCTTCCTTCAACTGAAAATTGTGTTTTGTAATAATATTTACATTAGTTTTAATTTGATTCTTTAAATATCGCTTTGATAGTAAAATAAGCATAACAGGAACAAATTTTTTTTTCGGTTAAATCGATCCATCTTATAACAATGTTGTTGCCAGAAAGTGAATTCGCATATTTACTGCGCAGTATTTGAGAACACCAGGAAAATTTATCGGTTTTGTTTATTTATAGTCTATCCAATAATTTTGTGGCTTTGTTTACTAGAATATTGACACTCCTAAATAATTTTAAGTTATTGTTTTACAATAGGTATATAAAATTGAACAACAAATATACATGTGCATGTAATGTTTCAGGCAAAATAAATGATACTATCTTTAATTGACGACTTGTCAAACGATGAAATACAAAGCAGTAATGTTGATGGTAAGATATTAAATACAACCTTAACATTACCAAACAACATGACAGTATTGAATTTACATCGTCCAAATATTTATTAAATTTCAAAATAGCCTTTAAAGTAGATGGATATTCCATCATGACGGACTAACGTTAAATCTTCCACAGTAAAACAAATATCTAGTCATTTGGTAGTAACTTGGCTAAAACTCTTGAGGTTTCAAAAATGGGTAATAAAAGTAAACATTTCTTGGACCAATTTTCTATAAAAGGTTTATTTTGTAGTCAAATAGCCTTAGTAAATCTTACTCCTGGGAATATTTGCTGCATTAAAACCAGTAACTGTTCACAAAAGTTTGTTGAGCATATCGCTAAACAGGACACCGAAAAATGTTCACCTGTTCTAGAATATTTTCTGTTAAGTTACAGAATTCTCCAAGCCGTTTTTCTTTTATTTGCACTTATTTTCCCACAACACAACCGAATTGGAGATCTATTAGTAAATGCAGTGCTTTGGATAGTGGCTGCATATGTAGGTTGCGAAATGCTGAATTTTCGACGAAAAAGTATCCATCAATACGTACAAACCCTGAACGCAATTTTCACAGTGCAAGCTGTACAATGTTGCAGGATCATAAAACTGATGATGATAATTCTTCCTGTTTCTACAGTTGTGGTGATAGTGTGTTTCAATGTGCTAGTGTTTTTCAGAAATCTTGAACCAATATCTAATTTTATCTTAAATTATCTTATTGACTCTTCATACCATCATAAAAGCATGGCAATAATCTATTATTTTCTACAAGTTTTAAGCTACATTTTAATTGTGTGTGAAATGTACATGTTCACATTATTTGAATCCTTCGGAATACTTGTTTTGTTCGACAGTATGATTCCCTGCAGTATTGCGCTTTGGAAAATGTGGAAAACATTACAAAAGAAACAAAGAGAAGACTCACGGTTTATAACATTTGAGTTGCTTAATAAACAGATTCATGAATTTCGAAAACTTCAAATTTACACGGACTTCGTCAACGACTGTTTTCAGTGGACTATAGCAGTGCGCTTTCAAGCGTTGCTAACCACAAACGCTATCATACTTGCAGTTGTCGTGCTTCATGATGATTTACGCTCAAAAACATCTACAATGGCATTAATAGCTGCAGGCTATGTTGTGTTAAATGTTTATGCGTTTATGGTTGTTGGCTACTACTTGCCTGGGAAAGCGAACGCTATTAGCAAATCTTTTTTGTCAAAATGGAAGCACCAATTTGCATGGGGTATAAATGTAGGTATTAATACGAAAACAGGAAAAGATTGTAAAGCGAGAGCAGCTGCGTCTAGAGATGTGAGGATTTATATTGGTTCCGTCAATTTTTACGAAATGAAAACTACACTAAGCATTTTGAATTTTGTGCTGCAAAAAACTATTAAGCTTTTGCTTCTTCTTTAGCACAAAAGTAACCTTTTATAGAGATATAGCATATGACTGAATTTGAATAAAGTTTTATTCCGTTATCTTATTCTATAACATTTATAAACATCCATTTGGAAATACAGTTGTGTTCTGTATACGGAAACATCCACATCTTCGTATACAGGTATTTCTAACTTCTCCAGAAGTATTCGATCTGCAAACGCAACTAATACATACATTTTTTGATACATACATAAAATGCATACATACATACAGCAGGGTATCTTATAAGTAAATATTTGTTACTGTTAATTAAACTAGCTATTTTGATGTCTAGATAATAATTAGTTTTATGATTACCAATTAGTGTGATTATAGATCGGTGCATAATGATACAAGTATTTACCAAAATGTTACAAAACCTTGTTTTGTAGATAAATATTAAGTTAATTTTCCTTAATTTGTAAGTAATTACGTTCTAACTACCAGCGTTCTTATTCAGAATCCTGCCAGCGAATTTACATATTTACGACACAATCTATGAAATCAGAAGGGAAATGATTACAAGTTCTGTGTATTGCTTATTTATAAGCTACATCACAACTTTTATGCATTGCTTTATAAGGACATTGACATTTGACACGTCCTGTACTATTTGATGAAAAATAATACGTAACCAGCAATTTTGTTGTTCATATATCAAATACAACTTTAAAATAACACAGTAACATGACATAAATTGATTTACATTATCCGAATATTTCCACAATTTGTATTAACCTGTTATGTAGATAAATATTCTGTCGTCAGAAACTGGCAACTAACTATTTACCTACTAATTTTACGGACATTTTTGTTATTCGTTATAAGCTTTCCAAAATGAGAAGTAAAGATAAAAGTTCAACATGCTTGTTTTCTTTAGAAATCTTGAGCCAGTATCTAATATTACATTAAATTTTCTTAATGGTTCTTCCGACGATCTAAACAACGGAATAGTCTAGACAATCAATAATTATCATATGTATGTAAGGATGGCGGACTGTTTATAATTATTTATCGTATAATTAATTTTATAAATTATATTAACATGCAAATTATTTCATGGACAAAAACCATATATTATTCTATATACAAGTACACAACGTTTATTTGAAAGCAAAAAATGTTACCATGCAGACGAACGATACAAAACTCACATAAGTTAAAAAGCATATAATTATTTTAATGGTGTCAGGTTGTGGAACAATTTGCTGACTAAAATATTGATCAATAATAAGTAAGTAAAATTTATAATACATAAAACGTGCAAACTATAATTTGAAATATTTATTGAAAAGGGACAACCATATTTGTAGCTATATGTTGTGGTCGTATAAACCGATTTAAGCTTTCATAACACAATGGTAGCCAACGTACAAGGATTCGAACCATTTTGGGTGTAGCCACTAGCAGTAAATGCAATACACCAACACCATACATAAGCAAACAACTGACGCCCACAGGTGACCAAATATCAAGTGGGACAGGTGGCTTGATATTATCTACGGACATGATTTCTATATCCTTCTCAAAGTTTACATGCATCGCAACTTTCTTTAGACGATGCATTTCTACGTCAATGCCACTTTCTATGAATCCAGACCTAACAAGTTCCTCAATCTGCTTTGTCAGGTACCCATAAACTCGCAAGCTGACAGTTACCTCTATTGGAAGTGATTCTTTTGCGTTGGTACCCATGCAATAAAATCGATTCTCAATCATGTGGACATTGTTTTCTATTTGAAAATAAAGAGATTCTCCAAACAGAAGGTGAGAAAACGAAGGATAGATCAGTTTCTTTCCTGTTAAGATTTCAAAATATTTTACATAACTAACGTCAATGAACTGACTAATATCTGAGGCATCTATGATATCTAGTATGTTACGGCCACCCATTTTTTTCCGAACTGGATCAAGCACAAAATCGGGAATAAAGTAAAGCAACGGTTCATAACTATGAAATCTCTCTAAACTGAGCTTGTACCCGTCATCCAATAAATCTTGGACGCTGGGAAAACCTGAGAATTTTAACGAATCTGATGACAGGTATGCTTGATATGAAATGCTCACTATTAGAAATGGAATCGCAACTGCATATACGGCTCGTCGATGCTCAAAAGCACATGAAATTCCGAAGAGAAGCCACAAAATATCTAAACCTTTCCACACATTTTTATACAAAAACGCAAGAAATACCACAACAAATAGTAAAGTTAGCCATGCGTTGATTTCAAGCGAAGTTATGAACGTGTAATCGATAACCGTCACCTGCCCAGTTTTTACACAGATAACCACTTTTGTTAACATGTCACTTGCAATCGTCCAGAGCCATGAACGGGTTCTAAGGTACTCGTTAGGTATTGACTGAAGAAAAAGGCTTTCAGCAATGGCTACCTGGACGAACCAATCACGAGAAAGCATATCCCACTTGGGAATATCATTTATGTCGAATACAACGGACACATTTAAAAAATCTTGGGCCAATGTAAAGACAATGGGTTCTACTGCAGGACAATTTCTTAGAAATTTAAATAGGGCTTCAGAGGTGTATCGACTACTTGTTAATATCTTCAAGCAGCTGTCACGTTCGTGAGTAAATGGAAACATGGCCTCCGGTAGAAAGGTAAATTGCCGGAAAGCAAAATGCCTACCGTAAGCTTGTGCATTTAAAACATAATTATGAAGTCGGTGCATTTCATTTAGAGATGTGGATGCGGGATAAAAGTGAAATGGAGTAGGACAAAAGTAGCATAGCATGGCAATGAACTTATCTGAGTTGTCGAAGAACACAAGCCCGGCATAAAATGGGGGCGCATTCTTCATATAAATTACATTTGGAAATATGGATAGCGCGTGATATGATGAGTCCACATAAATGAAGAACAAGACTTTGTCCGACGTTCCATATCCTAACATTTGGATAGCGGAGAAAGTCTCAAAAAATGTTTCAGTGAAGAGTACAAATATGGTGCACGAAGAACCCATCTTTCGTTTAGAGAATCGAAGATAACCTTGATTTAAGTTCACGTCATCAGTTTCCTCTGCCACGTCGAAAGTTAGCTTGGTGCGTTCGTGTACGGTGTAGGTGTGCAAGACATCTGGATGGTTGGTGTTCATGTTGTATTCAAAGAGATATCTTTGAAGCAGTTTCACTCGCAGGGGCTTCGAGGAGACCACAAAGTTGATCAAGCAACTGTCGCGAAGCTGGGTCGGGAACTTGATTAGCTTAGATCCTTCATCGAAGGCTTTCAATAGTGGTAGCAGCAATGCCAAAACATAGAACTTGAGCGTCTTCATTTTATTTGAAGTTTGTGTAGAACACAGACTTAAGTTACTGAGAAGTACTTAGAAATTAACAAAATGTAGTTGAAAAGTTAAAATGGGAAATGATTCAAAGTAGCTTTACTTTTTCCCTAGTAAATGGTTCTTGATTAAGTTGTGCTAGAGAATGAAGTGAAAGTTATTATTATTATCTTTACCGAAAAGCGCTGCAGATTTGTAGTAACAGAAATGACTGTCAATGTTGAAAAGACACAAAAATTAAATTATTATAAATTTAAAAAGTTAATCAGAAAGAAATCAGAAGTTATATATTTGAGCAAGCAATACAAAAGTTAACTTCAAATTTTATATTTATTTGGGAATTCCAGAAAACCCGTGCCAATCTTTGGGACGTTGGATATAAAAAGGAACGTAACTGTGGTAATGTAATTCGAATATTTGCTGTTGAGAACTTGCACAACAAGTGGACTACAACTTTATAAAAATTAGAAATATCAGGAAGCGTTGAAACCAATAACTTAAATTGGTTTTATAACTCTGAATTTAGGATACTTTGGTTGTCTAACATCCAAGAAATTGTTATGAACAAACAACTGAATTTTTTAATTATCAAACACGCGCCACACTAGACTTAATTAAACTGCCATCATTTTACTTTTAATACATATTGAAAAAAATTATTTCAGGTACGTTTTGAACTACATTTTATTTCGTTATGCATTAGTTGTAATACATTTTTATCGGACATTCGATATTCCGTGGGCGTAAATACGTATAATGCCACTTATAAAACAGATATTATTATTTGTACTTTCAATAAATGTAAAAATTGGAGGTAGCAACTTTCTTTCTTTGCAATTGCACAAAGATTTGAAATTTGAAGTCACAACAAAATGAAGTCTTGAAATGAATGAAGATTAATAAGTCTTGAGATGCGGATTCAAATTATGTGCTTTAAATGTCATGATTAAACAAGTGATATGATAATGCAACGTAAGAAAAACAGATGACCTATTACTGAGAATTGTTTAACATTTTTGCGAATAATTTATACATAAAATTAAAGGTTTCTGTAGAAAATTTATTATCTGTAATGACAGGCTCCATACGAGTCAGACTTTAATTATTGTAACATTTTTGGAGGGTACAGTGAACATGTTTTAAAATTGATATTTTCATATTGATGAAGATTTGCGATCAAATTGAAACGTCGGGACGCTTTTATATAAAGGTGTTAAAAACCTACACTCCATTTTCATAATATAAAAATGGTCTGCATTGCATGAAATGTCTTAATTAAAGTTTTACCTGTATTTGAGATGTACATATTCACATTATTTGAATCATTTGGAATACTAGTGCTATTAAATAGTATGATTCCTTGTAGCATTGCGCTTTCGAAAATGTGGGAAACGTTGCAAAAGAAAACAAAAGGAAATTCACGATTTGTAACATTTGAACTTGTTGTTGTGAAATTTATTAGACTGAACCAAAATGACTTGGCCACGTCAGGCCTTTTCTCTAACTAGCTGGCAACTT
>JAQIXW010005702.1:0-10116 GCA_034700685.1 Willowsia buskii | reverse complement strand
GAACTTACTTTTCTGGGAACTAAATTCTGGCAAAATGGTTTCTAGGAACTTACTTTTCTGGGAACGTACAGTAAATCTTTTTCTTTCTATAATGCATATCTCCGGCAATGACATGGGCGATATGTTACTTCTTTGATGATCCTGTTACATTCCTCTGGCACAAAATCGTCTTAAGTTTGGAGTACGTATGATGACGATGATGTTGCTTGCAGCTGTGTGCGGTGCATGCAGTATCTTATTGTGTGACAAAAAAACTAACTTGAAGAAAGCGCAAGTTAGCAGTATAATGTTTCGAGAAACACAGACGTCACTGATTCATGCTTCAACCTTTTGCATGTGTAGTGTAGAGTTTTTCATCAGATGGTTTTGAATTGTAGCTTTGGCCGTCTGAATAAAGTAAAAAATTCACTTGAAAACGCAAGTGGATGAGTGGATAAGAGAGAAAATATAATTTGTAGTTCCATATAGGAAATAAAATACCTAAACGGTACATGGCAAAAAATCAGGCAAATGTTCTCATTCGCATGCCTTTTCTTTTTTTTTTACATAATAAACGTACATTGATTTGTCAACCATGTCATAGCAAAACTATGCGTATAAGGCATAGCAGGGAACAAGTGATGTGAAGTGGAAAAGAATGGAATGATGAGGAAACTGGGAAGTACATTGATTCACCCATAAAGATAATGTATCATGTGTGTGATTTAGTCGAGTGTGCATATGTTTCTCAAATCGACAATTCCCTCTTGGAAAATAATTGTTCTGGAACTCGATACAAAAACGCATGACAGTGGGATAAAAAATACATGATGTGTATATTTCATCTGGGGAAAAGGTACTAAAAAGTAACACAGCAAATGATGCCAACCTAGACTGTATGTAAACTATGTGTTTCTTCCGATTTGACAACCATAAAATAAGGCACCACAACCAAGCAAGAATCTTTATTTTTCCACCGACTACACAATGAAAGTTTTCAAATGCTAGTTTTGCTCTCTCTTTGGAAAATTTTAAAAATGTGCTATTAACTTGGGGGTACTCTGGTCGAGCATAAAATTCGTGGTATTTCCTTGCGTCATTCAAGAATCCTCTTCTGAAGCTAGTGGAAGGTGAGAGGGGTGAACTATTGAATGTGCACATGTGTTTCTATTTTTATCCAGACACAGAGGCAAATACATTGATACACGTGAGGACACAGGAGGCATTTTTATTCGCAATTTGATTTTCATTTCAATGTTCTTATGCACAAAATGACATGGATAGATACTCAAGTTTATTTCAGGCTAATTCTGTATTCCATTCATGGAGTGACTACTATGTCTCAAGATATAAAATAAAATGCTTAGATAGAAAAACCAATTTGGATTTCTTCTGATTTTACCATTAGGTAGGACTGCTATTTTTTAGACTCCACAAACAATGCTTTTACCATGATGGTCCCATCAAAATCAATCGAGTCAAACAGTGTCTGTGGAATAAGAATGAGTTTGGGTGCTTCAAAATGGAAAGGACTATCACGAATCAATAAAAGTGTAATATCTGGTTTTATCACTGTTATTTTTAAAAGATTTGCTAAATTTATTCTGTCACTTGTGCTTTATACGTAAATGAGTTTATTAATCAAATTGAACTCAATTAAATGATTTACTACTTTATCATATCACTTGGGCTGTGGTTAAATGATTTCATTTAGTCTTGCTCTTTCAGAGGTCGTACTGTTGTGGAACCAGAACCGATTCTCACTCTTCATTTCATGCTTATCTCATGCTCATACGATGATATATTTTGCTTTGCATTAAAAAATCTTACTGGCTTCCTAAGATTAAAGGACATGCTTGAAATTTGGCGGATGCTTAATGAATTGAATCTAAATATGTAAAGGCAGAATAATTGCAGAAGTATTTTAAATAGTTTAACTACTTTTCAACATTAGCCGTAATAATAAACACTAGCTTAATCAGTGTTTTAGAAGTATCGTATTTTGTACTTTATTAATATTGAAGAACTCATCATGAACTCATTGGAGGAACGGTCAACAGTAGTACCAAAAACGGATTCTTTATAGGCGTTTTAGGCTGCAGATATATACATTCGGCACAATTTTTTTCTTTTTCGGTCGTCTATCACTTTTCTATGCATGATACATACTCTCTATTTAAGTTTCCAGTTTTACTTACAATTCTACACGCAACATTTTAAATATTTCTCTTCTCTCTCATAAATGAGATTTGCTTTAACTGAATTGCGGATGATGCTCTCTGATTGCGTATCTGTCTAGTTGTATTCCTGATGTTATGTGTCAACCTAGCATACACATTACTAGTTTAAATCTATTTATAGCATTTTTCTATTAGATTTACTTTGGCGGAGACACAAACCATTGCTATGCAATACAGATCGTACAACTCGAGTTCGCTCAACGTCCTCAAGAACAACGTCATCTCGGCTAAGAGGGCACACGCTGTGCATACGCTTAGCATATAGCATAATATTCAGATTTGAATGGGAGTAGAAGAGAAAAATGTGAACCTTGTCTATACTACTAAATGTAAAATTCATGCAGTGTACAAAATAAATAAACGTATAATACATTATTGCTGCTCTTTCGAAAATAGCAAACAAAAAGTGAAGTTTTGCTTGCCTTGCTTATAGCTTTGCCAGTCAGAAGGCAAGAGCAATGCAATTTGACTTTTTACTTTAGTTTATATTTAATGTATACTCACGTAAACATAAATGTCTCCCTTGTGATCTGCCTTATCTGTTGTTGTTTAGATTAAATGTACTTGAGCTACAAGCTCAGTTTCCAATATGACATCAGACAAGATGATGGAATAGACTTATTCATCTTAATATCCGAATAGAATGTTAATTTTGAAGTGATGATGTAAGCATTGCTAAAAACATGGTAGTGTAAACAGTACCATTCCGTAAAATAAATGGTGGTCTTAATTTTTCTGAAAACTAGTAAAACGGATGCATAAATAATAGATTTAGTCGGAGGACGTCAGTTATTCCTGTGTATATCATGGATAATACACAAGCTGATTAATTCTTTTTGAAAATTCTCGCCCTTGTACTTTCCATTCGATATTCATTCCAATTTTTCAACAATCTTAAAATAGAAATGGAACGTGCTACCATGCAGAAAACCTCAATATTATGTAATTTTAGAGCTACCTTGCAAGAAGGTTTGATGATTATTTTCTCTGCAACCAGCCGAGACAATTCATTACTGTCATGCTGATCGTCCCCATCTACAACTCATCGTCACTACCTATAAAAACTGTGAGAATTAGAGTGTGAAAACATGAAAACCAGAAAGGGAAGCAAGTATGTATTTTAAAAGTCAAGTAGTTCACCAGCCTATACATATTGCAAAGTGAAAATAGAAACACTCAATAATCCAAACTTTTTGGAACGTTGGAACATTTTCCAACTGCTATAATCCCAAAGGAATTGTGTTGTACTTTTAAGACTAAGATGCACTATTGGGTGATGGGTTTTCCTAAAAATGAATCACTTGTGTGTATTTTTATTGCCTCTTAGTCACCTACCATCTTATTCTTCAGGCTTGGGATTGCTATTCTACACTTGTTCTTACGAATTAACTGTGAAAATCACCGGAAACACCAATGACTGTGATTTTTTCAAACACAGAAATTTAGTGATGATGAGATGATGACATCTAGATGGAATGAAATAAGCTCAATCAAGAGGAAGACCCACTGAAAGGAAATGTGTCTGTGGCTCAGTCGATGTGATACTCATAATGCCTTTATGCACTTGCTCGAAACTCTGTTAAAATCTGGGAGAAAGGATGTTTTGAAAAATATTGAGTAAACAAAAATTTTTCTTTTTCTGTATTTTTCCCTAACATTTCTATAAGCTTCCTTTCTGATGAAGATGATCATGGTGGTAAGTTTTTCAGGAAGAGAATGCTTCCATTTAGGAACAAAATAAACATGGTAAGGCAATTCAAATGGCTATGCTTATAATCATAATGTCGAGCCAATATACACACTACTATACAATCTTGTTTAAGAATTTCTTTGTTTAGCTTTTTTTCATCTTCCAAAACACTTGTTTTACTACTTGTGTATATTACTTCTCTAAAATATACATGACAAAGACAAGCCCCTTTCCCCATTTTGCTTACTACCTCTACCACATCCCATCTTCCCCAAATATTCCTTTCCTTGGATTTTAATTTTTTACGACTTTTTCCAGAGAAGTGAAAAAAAAATCTCAGACATTTACGACGAATTAGAGAGGAGTAATGAGAGCAAACAGGATAATGCAACGATACGACCAACAGAGTAGGCTAATTCTCTCTGTAAAGCTCATTTACACCCGCCAGAAGAAAAAAGACAATCTGCCATGAATACATATATCTGTTTAAATACATGTAGTTTTTCTCTCTTACTCAAATTGTTGGGCTCTAATGAGCCATCAGTTTTGAATGGCTGCTTGTCTAGGAGAAGAAAAGGATATTGCCAGTCATTTTCTATCTTCTTCATTTGCCCAAGTAGTTGTAACCGAAATAAAAACAAGCTATACCTACCTAGAAATCCAACAACAACAAAAATCAAGGAAAACAGCTTCAAGAGGAAAATATTGTTTTTTTGGTGAAGAACTTCCAGAAATTGAATGAAAAGAGAAACAAAGAATCTTCCACTCACTTTATTGCTGGGGCTAAAAGCTTTACAGTTGTATCAATGTTTCGTGTATAGTAACTGTTAACTTGAAAGTACTGTCAAGAATCTGATGGTTTCATTTTTATCGTGAAAATCACTACTTTCCAGTTGAAACATCATCAAGCTTCTTCATTATCAATGTGATAATCACAATAATTCCTGTAGGTTTCCAGCATGTTGCTAAAATAATTCCAATGGCAGAGCATTATAAATTACTACAACTCATTGGCATACGCTTTGCCCAAACAAAGTTTCCAAAGCTAAGATGTCACACAACAGCAGAAGGCATGAGTGATAATGACATGGTTAATGGCTATAATGCTAATGATGGAGAAACGGAATGATCGTCTTTCCAGGATTTTGTTCGTTATTTTTAAAATAGGAAAATAAAAGGGGAAAATGTTTATGTTTTTATTTTATGGTAGGAAGAGTTGTTGGCTTTTTGTGCTATTTTACCTTGCTAACTTTTTCATCTACTAATATCAAATATTACTTTGCTGATGCTTACTTTTAATATGTATGTGAGGCTATGCATAATTATATAATACTAGAAAGTAAGAACAAATTCATATAATTTACTTTGGCTTAATTATTTTTGATTGATAGAGCAATAGGCATATTCCACAATGAGTGTAAATAGTGTTAATTTATTGTTCATCTATTGTTTGTAAATAGGCAATAGTTTTACTTTTTACGTTAAGTTGAGAATAATATTCACTTTCACACACTATTCAATGCAATGGAGAATTCTAATGCAAGCACTTTATATGTAGATAATATTTACATTGCCAATTTCAATATAATTTTTTGTTTACTATACTTTATGCATGTATCCTGATTCCTGATGTTCTTTTTTATAGAAAAGTTTTTAAATGTCAAATGTGACAAATAGTAACTTGTTCTATAATCTGCCTCCTTGCCGCAGTTTTAAGTGAGGCATGTTTTGAGGTACGTAGGTGAGCTATATGTAGTGAATATGAGTAAATGTGTAGTTGCATTCCATTCCTTAAAAACTTTTGCATTCTTTACGACCACGTTACAACTTTTACTTGATCATGACGATGAGGATGTGATGCATGGTGGCAACTTCTATATACGGTAAAGTAATAAAACTAGTGTGTTTCTTAAAATACATCTTCTCTAGTGAGGCATGCATGTCTATCTTTTATGTATCTGCATTGTATTGCACACTTAAATTCCCATTTTCCCATATCTTTTCCTCCTTCATCTCCATCGTCTCACTACCTAAAAAGCAAAAGGGCATAAAAATGTAGGAAGGTGTGTTGTGCATGTCGTGGCGTATTGTTGTTCGATTCACTTTAAAAAAGAATAGCAGAAAAAACCAGCCAGATATACACATGACTATACACTCATTGCAATGACTTTGTAGGTTCAGCTTCCATCATTATCATCATCATCATCATCATCATCATCATGCAGTCATCCAACAAAATGGATTGTCTATTTTTTCTTCTTCTCTCGTAATTTTTAAGTACTGCACTTCTGCAATTTACCAGCTTTGATGAGGATCACGTATACACTGTGTTACTTGAAATGCAATCATTTCCTTTTTTACGTAGGTCACTAAAAGAAACAGACAGACGGGAGGTACCCCTTTTTCTTCTTTCTTTGTACAACAATCAATTCAATTGACTCTATATGGACTCTTGCAGCATCACACCGGTGGACCGGCTGTCTAATTTAAAATGAGTCATTCCACTTTTTGTACTTATTGTATGCATACGCTGAGGTCAACGCAAATAGCTAGTTAAAAATAAAACTATTAAAGAGTACCTATCTGTATTTGCTTTTCATTGTTTGAGCGTGTGGTGGTGGTGGAAGATGAGAAGGTGGAAACTTTTTTCCTCAGAGAAAGACAAAAAATGCCGATGTCACTCTGCTTTTGAGACTCTTTAGTACTCAAGTGCGCAGTGCGTCGAGTGTTTGGAAGAAGGGTTAAAAACAAGGTAATGGATATGCTAACATCACTAAAGGCCTAAAAGGATGGAAGATTTATAGCACAAATGGATATCTGGAAAAACATACTGATAAAAAAATTATATTGCCTTGATGATGACTGTTTGATAATGTTCAAGGTGTATACCAAGCGTATTATCATATCAAAGAAAATCTTTGAACTCTCATTTCACTCATCATCATTGGATTACATATTACTAGGATGAATGCAACTGCAGCCTGAGTATTTTAAATAGGAAAATGATATGGCACTTCGTCATCGTCACCGACATCTCTGCTGGATTTCACTTGAGAATGAATCACAAAAGACAAACTTAAAAATGAATGAAAAAAGCCGACAGATTGAGAATTCTCATTCCGACACTCATCCCGACACATCCCAAGGCACTTCATAAAAATGTTTTAGATAGATAAACTATCAAAATGCTATAAAATTCCTAGGATAAAGATTGTGAATAAAACGGTTGTTAAAATAAATACCTATAGTATGCAATAATAAGCAGTTCTAGAATTGAAAGCTCTATAGCATATGGCCCTCTAAGCAATTTTTATGATGTGCATATATGCAGTACAATACCAAGCAGTACAAATGCAAACAATAAGTTCGTTTATATGCATTGAAATATTGGACACAAATGTACGTCAGCTAAATAGAAGGTGTATTGAGATTGAGAAACGGACAATATGCCAGGCTTTCAAAAATATTCAATTTTACGGTTCATTATAAAACTAAACGATTGGAATATTGTATGTTATGCAGTGCCTTGTGTGAAAGTATGAATCAATCATCAATTTCATCATTCGACTTTTTCACTGCTAACAGCTCAACTCTATATCCATCCCGAAATCAATAATCAACTCAACCTTTCCTTTACACATCATTCGTTGAATTCATTCACAATGTCATATATTATTAAATATTACTTCTGTGAAAACATCCAGACAGTGTCCCTTTTAATATGATCTTTCCTTTGACTTGACTACGATGTCGACGACAAAGCCAAATCATCAGAGAACAAGCATCGCTTTGATAAAAAAAAGTTTATCCTTGACGCACGGTCAGAATATCTACCTACGCAGTCTTTAAACTTTTGTTAATGGAAAAGACACTTTTTTTCATGGGCATTTTCATTGTTTATAAAGAATTTCCGTTTGTCTCTGTAAAACTCATCAGCAGCCAGTAGCGTTTTATAAACAAGCTTGTCTCTCAATATCTTCGAATTTTCAAACCTGTTCACAATTAGAAGAATAACAAAAAGCTAACCGTCCGCTAGCATTGCATTCGTTCATTTCGGGATAAACCCTTCGGGACAACCCTGCAGTAAGTAAGCCTTGAAAGGCTGTCTTCTGTGCTCTCATATATACTTCTTCATCCAGATACGTTACTTACCCAGAAACCCAATTCATCTTTTTTAAACGAAGTAACAGCGGTAAGGAGAGACCTTCCTCATTGTATTGTTTTAAGGGGTGCCCTTTCATGAATAATGGAAGATACTCAAGACATTGTTTACTATTTTACATACTGCCATACTGCATCGCATCAGTTCATTTACTATTCACTATTTATCTACTCCCTTGATCATCCTCACAGTAGATCAGCCTTAAACAGTCTGTCGTCTCGGAGCACTACCGCCTCCGCCCTTCTTCGCATCTTGCTCGTCTTCACTCACTCCTCTCAACTTATAACTTTAGCAAAGGTTTCTTTGTTGAGTGAAACAATCCAAACTGCTCCGTTCTCCCATGCACTCCAAACTAGCTATGGAAAACAGTTTCAAGGGTATCATCGGTGTAACTTACTTCTTGACTTACTTGCTCACTCCACTTGAGAGGGAGAAATTCGAGAAAAATTCATGACTTCACATACGATTTGCAGCAAAACCTATTTCCCATTTCCATTCCACAACTGCTTACTCGCATCATTTTATTTCTTTAAAATATTTGTGTCTTGTCTAAATGTAATGTTTTCGTGTGCTACTTGTGTTAGGTTTGTGTGTCAGTCAGCTATATAGCTTCTTCGGATGAGCAGCACAACGATTTCCCAGAAGCTGTAGAGGGGTTGCAAGGCTACAAGTCGAGTGTACCACATGGGGCAACACTCCCAAATGAAAAATAACAAGAGAAGCACTGACGGAAGAGATGGAGACGAGTGATAGAAACAAGAGATTTTTTTCTCCCTTCACATGTTCCAAGTTTTCCTTTTTATGACGTGATTCACTTCACACAAGGAAGCGGTATGCATGCACAAATGTTGAATGCCTAACTAATGTGATGTCATCATGGTTAAATATTATCGCACGGGTAGATAGACTGAATGTAACACAGTAGCATCATGAAAAAGTGGAAATATATCATAAAAGGAAGCTATACAGCTAGAGTGGTAAAGTTGGGAAAACAATTTCCAGGTTGGTTTGTCGATGGATAAGTTTGGATAAAAGGGGGAAAGCATAAATATTCATAATATTACATGCATTTTTTATTTGAGAGAGAAAACCTAGAAACCTTGTACCTTGTCTGTCGAAAGGAAGCTGTTGACAAGAGTCAGATTGCGTGGAGCTGCACCGATATACCGCACCCGCTTTCCGTAGTCCCGGTTGCATCACTGACTCTGCTGTTGGTGCACCGACAAGAATCCTATAAATAGCCGAAAAAAAGAGAAAAAATAAAGTGCTATACTTTTTATAAGGTTTACACTTAAAAAGTTGCTTTTGGCCCTGTCTTTTGGGGATGGAATCCAGAATTCAAAGTGATTTTTCAAATATGGAATAATATGGCTTCATATAGGACCACTAAAAAATTGTCTGAAAAAATAACGTAGACACTTTCCCTAAATCAATTCAATTTGAAAAAGCTTGTCATGCTTCAGAGTTTGTTCTGTGACAGCCTCGAGAAGCGAAACGAATGAAACGAAAATTAACAGTTAGAAATGAGTGTCACGACCTGCTGGACTTATTAGTAAAGTATTAGACGAATATGACATGTTATTTCCTCTTTAATCTTCAATTCTTTCAAACAAGTGCAGCAGCATGAAAAAGCTTTTTGATTCTTTTGACGCTTAATAGAAAAAAGTTTGCTTTTTCATTCATTCATTTTTTGTGTGCATAAATATTATAGTGTGATTTGTAGCAGCTAATAATATTCTTCCACTTTTGAAATCCACCACTAATTCATATGGATATGTAATTTTCATTCATTCAGGAAAAATATATCTCTCCACTTTTTGGTGTGGCCCAATCTGGCATTTAACCACAGTATGATCACACCTTCTACTCCTTTTTCCTCAGTTTTTCAATGAGCTATAAATGTACAAACATGTACTTGCTTTCAACATTTTTTCAACTTTAACCCTTTTTTCTTCTTCCCTCTCCTCATCATCATCAGCCAAACTTAATTATTACCGCAGGAGAGTGTAGTATAGTCGATAAGTTTGTTGAGATAAGAAAGTGTT
>JAQIXW010005701.1:0-10117 GCA_034700685.1 Willowsia buskii | reverse complement strand
TGCCCCCATACAAGTCACATAACTATTTATCTCCCACGTTACGTTTTATAGTTATTTTTGCATCAAAACCAATAATAATTTTTTTCAAAAGACTCATTTGCTTTTGAAATATTGAAAGCTATACGTCACAAGTAACCCAACAAACACTTCCCATTGGGTCCAGCATTTAGTTTTGCGAATATGAACCTTTCATATGAATGGAGAAAATTAACTTTACCTGGAAAGTGGGGAACATTATAGAAATCAATATCATCAAGTCAACACTTCCTTTAAAAGCTTTATGAAATGTGGAGGTGGCTTAATGCAACCGGGTTATAAAATTCTCAATCACGTTGTGTCCAAATTTTGACACGCTTTGAAGGCATGTTACGATATCCCATGAAGTTCAACTCAAAATGCATAAATACTTCTGATAGAAAATATATTCATAGGCTCATTAAAATTTCTATGGCTTTTCACTTTTTATTCTGGGAAATTTGCAATTGAGCAACCTCCACACAAATGATATCAGTTTCCTATAAACTCCTTGAGCGTTCTTTGGGGATTACAAAAGCATAGAAATTTAGAAAACGAGATGCCTGATTTACCTCACCATATTCATAATTCTGATAGAAATTATTACATTGCAAAACGTTTCAAAACTTACAAGATGAGAAATTGAGGGGGCGTTAAAGTAGTTTCAATTGATTCTCGGGAAATGTACCGTAATAATATTTGATTTGTAAGTTGTCATCTGGACTGTGCATAATACCTGGTTTTTATATAAAAGAACACAGGCCCAAATGTAGGCACCTTTGATTACATGTTTTAATAAAATGATCAAAAGAATTCACAAAAACTGCTGAAAGCTTATGGGAATGTGTATATTTAGCTTTTTAATTTGATTGAATTCAGTTGCCAATATACTCTCTGCCGTGTGTGGGTCATACGACTGTGCCTGACTGCATTTTAAACGAAGCTGGAAAGAATTACCTAAGAAGAACGTGACAGCGTAGGATCACGTGGTTTCCTAAAAAAAGGATTCGATTGTAACATAAAAAAATTTTATCACAAAAGTTTTTTTTACAGATTTATCAACAGTTTTGGAAACTCCAGTGCCAATCTGCGTTCTAAAACTTAGAAAAAGTTAAAATTGTAAGGACAAAGAGCCACTTAACATGGTTATAATTCTGAGCAAAGTGTAAGCCATAGAATTGCAAACGCTCTAATAAATTGACAAACAATTATTAAAAATAGAATATTTTAGAATGGGGGCTTTTGCTCTTTAACGAAAACTTTAAATAGATCTGCTCTTTTGAAACTGTTATTTGATTATGAGAAGCTTGATATTCTTATTACATTTATAAATACTTTCCGAATTGGATTCTTTAGAATTCTTCACCCTCGTGAGTATAAGCTGTTATATATGCGGTTACGTAATCTGGATTCATATTGTCCTTTCTGTGTTTATTTTTATATGTAGATTAGGAAAAAACACGTGACTAGTGAAAGCAAACAAATTTAGTACACAGTAGCACCTGGAATATGTTGAAATTATTAAAATATCCTTCTTTGATCTTCAAACATTTGTGGTGATATACATAAACCAAGCACTTCAATCATGTAGAGTCTGGTGAATTATTACTTTGCAGAGTCCTTAAGATCAGTGTGATAATCTGTTTGTTATTTATGGTAAAAATGATGGATATTACCCAATTTTAGCAAATTCACATGCCTACATTACGAAACTCTGCTGTAATAGCATTACAAACAATACATCATAAAATCAAATCTTACATAAGATGCTATAAAATTAGTCTCGATTGTTTGCAGTCTTTTTAGTTATAAAATTGAATGTCTGCTTCTTCCTAACTTCTGATTAGGAACTGACTTTTCTTAGAATAAGCGGATAAGGTTCCAATTATGTCGACTTCCAATCAACTCCTGACGAATTACTTGGAAAGCGACTTTGCTGTTCAAAAATGACCTTGCAATAACCTAAAAAGGCATAAAAAATCGATTGCATTTTTGAAAAATTGATCTTGGAATGTATATCCTGACCTACCCTAATGACAAAAATGTTTTCGTTTGGAAATTTTCTTGGAACGAGAGAAAACTTTAGATATAACTGTATGTCAGTTAGAAAAGTAATGTTTTACAAAAAGCGTATGAACAATTTTATTTGCACATTTAGTTGCACATTTTAGGGTTCACTTGTACTAGTACATTTTCTGAAGATATCTGAGGAAATCGCTGATATTGTTAGTTTTTGGTTTCAAAAATTTGTAACAGTTGAACGCAATTGTAACAACAAATTAAATATATAGTAACCTCCCATAACACTAGGTGCTTCTTACAACACGATCTTACTTCGTTAGTTCGTAGGGTCATGAAAGCAATATTTGTTAACAGAATATTTGGAAAAATAAATTTTATTGACCCGAATTTGTATGCGAATGCGTTAGAATTGGAGTAGGTTCAAATTTAATCATTATTTCAATCATCAATATTTGCTTTCCATTTGAGTACAATTATTTTCTTTTTGTCAGTTTTTGCAATTTAATAGTTTTGGAAAAGAAAGTTTTGGAAACAAAAATGGTGCCCCTTTGCCGTTCTGGGTTATATGAAAGGGAAGAAGGAATCAAGGAAAGGATGAAAGGAGGAGGAAAGCTTCTGGCATATGGGTGCTTTCACATAAAAAAGATTGCCTATTATTTTACCTTTGGAATATTTGGTTTTTATTATTTATTACATTAATAGAAATTAACCTGTCTAATTTTAATTCTAATAATCTACTTGCGAATTCTGTCAAGATTCATTTAAACATAATGCATAAGGCGTTGAAGTAATACGAGATAATGTAATAATGTTATAGTAATAATGAAGACGTATTATAGGTATCACGTTATATGAGAAATTGATAGTACAAAGTAACACAACAGCAGCACCATCAAAGCGGAAGTATGCTGAAAGTTCATTAAACTACTTTTCTTTGCAAAACACATCAAATTTGGAAGTCTTTGTGGTCTACAGTCTCATCCAGCTCATAAGTAATCCCAAGTTTCCTAGAAACGGGAGCAACCCACACATTTCATCTTATGCACATGAAATTTTCCACGTAGACCTAGCGGCTTTTAGTTCATTTGAGCAGAATCTGAAGGATACTTGTTGAACCATCCGATGAAATCTCTTTGTTTTACGATGATTTTTAAATATTTGATTTGCCGGAAAACCAGATACATATTCCAACTGCATTGTTTCATTTTCATGCTGCTGACTTATATTTTATAAAAATAGAAATATGCAGAGAGTATCATTAGAATTGAATCTATTGTGTATTTATAACCAACTGTGGTAAATGGTATCACCGTTCAAAAAACGTAGAATTCCTTTCTATCCGTAATGTCTTGCATTGATGTCTTTGGAAACTATTATAAATAAAGAAATGGTGTAATTAAAATTAGTCACGAATTTCTTGTCTGAATCAGTTTAGCAATTTTATAGTGAAATTCTCTTTAATCTTATTTCGTTCCAAGACGCTTAACATTGCAAGATTGCGCGTATAATCGCAAAAATCGTTATGATACGTATCAAACTATATTTAATCCAACTCCTAAAGGACAATTTCTCGGAAGTTTACACTTCGGTACACAAAAGTAATGAGTTCTTATGAAGTCGACTTCTCTTTAAAGATTTGCTTTGGAACCATTGATTGATCTACGTCACTCAAATGATCTGTCTTTTTTCAGCTTTTCATAAAAATTCGACTTGCTTTTATTTTCCTTTTATATTTTATATGGACGTCGCACATAGTAATGGCATATGGTAAAATGTTTTTCACAAACATTTTCATGCTATTACACCAGTGAATGGTTACAGGAACATCAAAAACAATAGCTTTTATTTCATGCTTTTCACCATCATGTGACAAGTACTTTTCAAATGCTGTTACTGATTTTGCTATGTTCTAGCAAGACGTTAGATCCCTTTGTCCTGCAGTTCCTAAAGTTACTAAAGAAGGAGAACAGATGCAGTAGCAGAAAAACAAAGCGAAATGTGTCTGAATCCTTCAAAGATATTTACAAATGTCTAGACAATTGCTGCAGTTACGTCTAGAACTAGATTTGGTCTGGATTTTATTCAGCAACAAACTTGCATAGAAGCAAAATGTACAGCAACATGCACATAGAAACGTATACTTTTCTTTCAAGAGTTTGTAAATGTGTACTTGCATTTAGTTCAATATTATTCAACAAATGTACTATATTTTGAGATGAAAGCAATAGTTTTTAGCGGAGTGTGTTTTTATAACACCCCACCTTGAAACTTGGATTACTAGTTGAAATTTTTTTTCGTTTTGATAAGTTCCCTAAATCCCGATCAAGTTATGTATGTAAACTACCTTATTTAAATATGGAGAAACTATACTGAAATTTAAGGGACCTAAACTTTTTTTACTAAGAAATCTAATTAACACTTATATAAAGCCATTTAAATTTTCAATTTTTAATTGTTAGTGTAACCGCGTTACAAAATATTTTTGTTAAAAAACAAAGTACATTTTCCATCGTCAGCTAAAGTTTGTGAAATTGTTTCCTTCAGTTGTTTCATCCCCATAAAAACACTTACGTCAAAGATATAAAATGTACTTGTTATCCCGGAAAACTTCCGGTTGAATAAGTTTCACACTGCATAAGCTAAGTTTTTTGAATTGGCACAAAACAGTTCTGCATGTATAGTGCAAACTTTATTACGTTTTATGTAATAATATTTGAAACGCAACTTGCCTAATTGCATGATATATTTCTAATTTTATCTGGAGCAAGTGTTAACTTATATTACGCGCCTTTAAAACTATAAAAATTCATTTCAACTCCAGTGTAACCTTCAAAAGAGCGATAGGAAAGCGTGAAGTTTGAAAAATCTCCCAGTGCGCTCTACTGCGAACGGAATCCGTTATAATTATAAGGACATGCTTTATGGCTAAATCTGAAGTAATTATTTTGAGTCGAACGTTGCTCTTCGCCTTATTTTATTATATAGTTTAGTGGTGGAGTTCACCAATTTGATGTTTCTCCGCCACCGAAACATTTTCTATCTTCTTCTCTATCTTTATACGCTTTGAAATCAGATTTTCTTCTTCAGGTCATCTAAAAATATCACTTTCAATGCGATGTTCTTGAAAATCTATAATGGTCAATTCATGGAAAAGAAAATGATCTTATGTAAAAGTGTTAATTGCTCTTGTTCTGAAAATCTCACTTTCACTCATATCACAATTTCACTTTCGTCCCAATTACTATTTTATTTTTATCTATATTTCTTCGGTATAATTATCAGAAAATGCTTTCTTTAATGTCACTTACTGTCATAGAACGCCAAGTACAAGTTGCCAAGAAATGTGAAAAGGTAAAAGGCGTAAATTATTAAGACTTTATTAATGATATTAATGTAGAAAACACTCCTAAGCCTGTCATTTTTGGAGAAAGATTCACTCATTAAGTGACAACTTATTTCAGCGGAAGAATCACAGTAGCATTTTCTCACTCAACAATAATTGTCCTTTTTTACTCATCTGTTAATGATTACTTACAAGAAGTACTATATTTTTATTTTGACGGGTTCTATTATTACAGACATATATCTGAGCCTTAATAATAGATCATAAAAATTACGTCTTGGCCTCCAAGTATAATTATACCTTCGTTTTATGGCACGGTCGGTAAAACTGTTATTCAACGGGTTATATAATTGTAATTGATCTTTTGAAAATTCATTCGGTTATGTAAAGTAAATGAATATAATATGGTAGTCTTATCAAATATTTCTATTTGCTTGTTAGATTTCTTTCTTGTCTATCTCAAATTTCAAGGTTAAGAATTACAGTAAAAGATGCAAGCCTTCATAAAGTTCGTTGAACTGTTTGAAATATGATTTACTTCAACCTTCTAGAAAGCATAGTAATAAGAACCTTTGGAGATAAAAATGCGAATAATTATTTCTTATATGTTTTCAGAGAATGCTTCAATGACATTTGCACAAAGAAAAAGCTTAAAAAATTATAATCATGTATCAAAGTACATTCCTCCTCAAGTAAAGCATAAAATGTATTAAGGTTGCCAGTGCAAGGACAAGTATCATTTATTGCAACAAAGAAATCTTCCAGATTTCCAAATATATCGCACAAAACTAGGGAGAGCTTAATCATTCCTGGAGTCCTGACTACCTTTGAATCCCCTTTAGACCTGATAAGAGCCAGAATTCTATAATGATTACAAGAAACAACATATATGTACTTCTATTCAAGTATTATCTTAACGCTTTTAAGAAGGTAAAGTGAAAGTAAAAACCTTGCTCTAACTGGTAGTTGCTTTACTTTATTAAACGCATATAGGTTTCCTATGTTACGTAAGGAAGTAAAAGACATCAACTAGTTTCTCCTTTGTTTGTACAAATTCATCAATCAATTTGCTCAAGCGTGAATACTGACGGTATGAGGATGCGCCATGGCTTATGTGACTGGAGAAAACAGGAAAAATTACATCAGAAGGTTACGTGCCTTATTCTGTATTATAACAAGAAGCAAGATACGGACACAGTTTTTGTTCTATTTACTGGAATTTTACGAAGATCTAGAGTTGCTTCTGTATTGTTCCTGTTTATTAACCATTTCCAGTAATACATTTTTCTGCTACGTAAACGTAAATAATATGTTGCAAGCTGTTTGTGCGTTTTTATTTTAAGAAGACATCCTGTAAGTATGCAACCGCGAGTCTGCACAGCACGTTTTCTTCAGTACGATCTTTTAAATGTAATCTTACCTACTAATGATGTTAAAAAGGGCTAAAAATTCGCATGTATTTTGTGCTGTGCTCCTTGGCGTTTCTTTATTCGAAGTGAGTTCTTTGTACATTTATTTCTAGCGTTAAGAACTTCCTGGTTCTAAGCGAATAATAGAGTCTTTTTATTTTTAATTCTCATTTCTAGACCTGCTATTTCTCAAAGCTTTCTATTATGCAGTTTCCAAAGAATTTGTTTAAATTTTATACTTGCTTGATGATCTTAATTAAAATTTGGATATTCCGCTTAGTTTTTGCCACAGCAAATATGAAAGCAGCAATATTTTTCTGTTTGCATGACAAAAACAAGAGTTTACTTTACAAAATGTTTTTTATACTAATTAGAAAGAAGAAAATTATTTTACTAACTGTACATATGTTGCTTTAAGCATTGCAAAACATGCTTTAAAAATACACATGGTGGACTCATGGTGAGTGCTTAAAGGGACCTCTATAGTGAGGTCTTTTTATATAATAAGCAACCTGTTGAATCTACCCACACATTTCCTTGCATTAGTACCAGCTTTGAAACTTGCAAATATGCGTTTTATTTTAAACAAAGTTCTGATTTCAAACTTTTTTTCTGTAATTACGCAAATACTCCTTAAATTTTTTACTAACTTTCAAAAACCTCTTGTTTATATTTTTTGTTATTTTTTGAATGTATCATTAGGAACATACAAAGAGAAACTCCTAATATTTCCTCCAACTATGCATTGTTTTGAACGCACAATAAATTATCAAAATGAAATAACTTTATGGAAATAAAGCTTTGAACTCCATTTATCCAATTTATTTGGAGAAGACTTCACAGTCAAATCCTCGTGACTCCTTTTAAAGCGTTGGAAATCATGTGAGCAAATAATTGTTAGCTTATAACAAATAGAGGACCTATTATTATCAGAATAAGTTGTACATTTGTATTTTAAAGCCTAAGCTTTCATCCTCTAGCGATGGTTTTTAAGTTTTTTCAAAAATTTAAACCAAATCTATAATAATACATGCCTTAATTCCAGTAAATGAGAGTAAACATATGACGCCAGTAAAACAATGTTTGTCAATAGGATTAAGAGTCACGTTTTCCAACACGATGCCCTACGTATAACCTGTGTCAATGGAAAAGAACAAATATTAATATTTACAATGTTCTCTGAACTTCTAATGTGGCTTAGCAGTTCAAATCCCATAAGCTTTACTATTAAGAATGGATCGTTTGATATAAATTTAAATACATGCTATGTATTCTTCAAATTACGATTAAAAACTCTACTACTTACTATAACTAGCACTATAACATTTTTCTGTTAACAGAATTAGAATGACCTACTTCATTTCCATAATCCCTGTGGTTTTTTCTGAAAACCAGTATGTGAATATCTTTAGTCGACTGAGAGCTAAATATGAAATCTCATAAAAAATTTCATGAAATTCTGATTTTCCCTTTCTCCATTTGCTGTTCGTACTGTTATCATCAGAGCCCGAGAAGTTAGGTTTTCGCATATTTTTTATGGATGCGCATATCGCAAAAACGTTTGGCATGCAAACGAATCATGTAAAAAGAGGTCGTTTGACGCTTGGAAATTTGTCCTCAAACGTCCTATTTTGGACAAAACTTGCATATGTCCTAAAACATGAATATTTTAGGAATTTTTCTTGCATATTTTATGCAAGTAGGCTTTCAGAGTACTAAAAAAATTCAACGACAAAACAAGAATAAAATATTTAATTTTTTAAATATATTCTTGATCTTATTTGGACTAAATTGACCGCAAAACATGCATCTAAACATGTTATTCTAACGGATTCTCTCAGCCGTTATATGTCTGCAGCGCAATGTATAGCGTAAAACATATGTATGGGATGTTCCAGTTGTTCTATCCTACGCGCAAGAATAAATGTGCTGATTATGTGCCTTTTAATTTTGCCTAATGTCGACTTGCTACATTTATATGGTTGATTCGTTTCAGTTTTTCAGTGGTTTTTTTTTCGCACAAGTCAATTTTGACGGATAAACAAGGCAACTTTAGGCAACGAGTCAGAAAGCATAATTGTAAAAACGCTGCAAAATATCGAGTTTGTGACAGGCAGAATTTTTTTAGATTAATTAAAACTTGACTTCCTAAGTTAAAATAACGTTATTTGTTCTGCCTCCCTTTGGGATTTTAAACTATATACATGCATATAGACAAGAAGCCCCATTTTAAATTTTCATATTTTGTCCTAAAATGTCCTAAAATGTCCTAAAATGTCCTATTTTATGTCTTAAAATGACCATTTATCGTGCATATTTGCATTCATATTTCTAAGACATTACGTGCATATTTGCTCGGGCTCTGGTTATCATATTTCATAAGCATGACTACAAGACTAGCAAAATCTTTTCCGTGTTGCGAGCTTTATTTCAGTGTATTTTGGGATTGAATTTTACAAAAAAAATTACAGATGGAGGCCTGACCCAAGCACTAATTTTCTAATGATGATACTTATATTTGGATCAACGGTTTCATACTATTCTATTGAATCAGGTAATATCTCATTACAACAAGTAAACCAAATCTATAGCAAATATAAACGTTTTGTTGAGCATGAAAATAGTATTGTTGAAGCTTTATTTTTGGAGGCTGCAATTACGACAGATATTATTTTTTTTTTGATTTACGCTGCAGTTCCATTGAGTGACATGCAGAAAAAAACATTTCCTCTGACTAACCCACCACTATACACGAGCCTTCAACCTACTTTAATGGCGATACGGAGTAAATTGTGATCTTTATTTGGACATCGACTGTGGGAAGATTTTTCTCCAGAAAAAAATCATATTAACAATACAAAATAGTACAGAGGAATGACCCACTTGATTCTATGTGGGAGGTGCACTATAAATGTTTACCTTACGCAGGAAAACAAATGTAAAACTATTTTATTTATAAATCTTTAGTTTCCTGAAATGTTTTCATGTTATTTCTCTTTAACATGTTGTAATTCGAGGAACTAAGAAGTGCGAATTTTCGTCGTTTTTTGTAGGCGTCATCATGATATTGGTACAAACGTCACAGTCTGGATTCAAGTATTCGTGACTGATCAAGAGAACGTTCATTGATATGACAGCCTTATGAACCCAACTATGTAATGGAGGATCAAATAGTTACAAAACTTGAACAAATTCTTCAAACATATGTCAACAATGTAACACGTCATGATATATTCTTAACTGCAATAACTTTTTTCATAATATCAAATGTAAAAAACACAAAGTCTAAAACGTCAGCAAGGACACCACATTTTTGGAGTTTAGACCG
>JAQIXW010005700.1:0-10120 GCA_034700685.1 Willowsia buskii | reverse complement strand
TAAGCTCTTTATGGATGGTTTATTTTCAAAGAATGCTCGTCCTCTTCTCAACTTCTTCAGAATCGTTCCTCATAATTTGTTTTTCAAAAGGACTCAGTTTTAGATTCTACCTCTTCCATCATCATCGTCATCGTCGTCCCCACAATCAACATTTTCAGCTCCCACACACGTTGCATGTCTGCACAGGCAAATTTTTAGGAATATAAAAATGTCGACTTGCTTGTCATCTCCTTCATTTAGAGAATCGCTCTCTGCCATTCTCCCCGTCTGCACTCTACACACGGAGATGAGTTACGATAGGAGAAGAAAAGCAAAGAAAGAGTTGATGGTGGGATTGCAAAGTTTGTTAGTATGAATGGGATAAAAAATGATGTATTTATATTTCAACATTAGTCTCACGTCATTTAGTCATACAAACAAGAAAAATCATCGGTTCAAAAAAGCATTCTCAAGAGATATTATGGTCTCTTTAGAAACACATCTGATTAATGTAATTTGCCAGATTCATCCTTGACGTTTAGCTGAATAGAAAAGGTTTTCAAATCTTCGTTTTGAAATGCACTCTACTAAGCTGTAAGAACAAAGTAGTCTGTGGAGAAATATATAAAAAAAAGGAAATTTTTATCTTCATCTTTATCTCCCCCAAATAGTGAGGAGCACAACAGTCATAAAAACATTATCATTACAATCAGTCATTACTTTGTGCGTTGTTTAATAGTCAGTCAAGCTACCATGGTTGTGGGAAATGCATGCATATATTCTGACTATATGATTTAAATTGATACTTGAACATTTTTCTTTCGTCTCTCATCTCAATAGAAAAAGGGTTATCTGGGCTCATTATCTTGTTGTCGGCTTGATTTGTCAGCACAGTGACGCTCAACTCTGAAGACTTATTGCAGTCAAATATATTTTTCTTGCTATTGGTTCAAAAAATAAAGAGTTAAGCAATAAGGTAGTTCTCTCTCTCCCATCTCCACTCTATAAGAACTGGCTTGGCTTGGCTTGCAAATACGCACAAAAAAAAGATGAATATAAATCTGTCTCTATATATTTATTTTACAAAACCACTATTTAACTTCCAATCTATTGGCCGACTTCCAAACGAGTCCATACAGCCATAAAAATATAGACCTTCTTCATGAACGCGAAGATGGAGCAAAAAAACGAGAGATTTTGTGAGGAAATAAAAACATGGCTCATGAATCATGATTGGTGGCATCTACCTATTTCACTCTCAGTTTCTCCGCACCATTTCCATGAAAACTCACCATCATCCTTGGCATTAACAATACAAAAAGACTATTCATGATTATGGGATGATGTGGATGTTGATGACTGCACGACAGGGATGATCATGATTATCTCTCTCTCTCTCTCAACGATGATCATCATGATGACGATAATGACTCTGTTGCAAATGTAAATTCTCTCTCTCAGATAGCCAAAGTCTATTGTGTATATGCCACATTAAAAACAATCAACATCTTTGAAAACCACCAACCAACTATTTTTTCAGAGACCGAGAAGCGCACCGTGATTGCAAAGGCAGGCAAACACAATGTAATTTCTGATGGATTTAAAATCGTATTCATGGCAAGCGAAAAAAAAAATGTTACTCAACGGGAGTGTGTGTCTTCCTACATTATATATTCGGAACAAGTTCACCTTAAGGGGATTAATAATAATATCACAAGCTATGTGTGTGTGTGGATATACCTTTTCCTCTTTTCTTTATGTCTATTTTTTATTATTATTAATGCCTCCGCAATGTGTGTGGTAACCATGGTACATTAGATGTGTGAGTGGCTGGAAGCTGTGCATTGAATAAGTAATGTTATTATTGTAGAGCTACACAGAGAAGATGATGTTGTTGATGATTAGCCAAGAGCGATAAAAAAAAAGTTTTGCTAAAAAAGACGGTTGCTATAAAGTTTTCTAGTAGATTTTCCAGATTTACTCTCTAGTCGTTAGTTTTTGTAGGGAAACCGATTTAAAAAGTGTTCAAAAAGAGATACCAAATATGACGCCTGGTTGCACACAATAAAAGAGATCGAAAACTGTAAAATAATTTTTTTACTTTATAATTTCCAGTTTTTATTGTGTCTAAGCTTCTATATGGTTGAACGCACTAGTCATCTGTAAATCACTGGGTTTGCATTCTTTTCATGACTTGTGTGTAGTATGCGCTCCATTTTTAGCTAGGTTTACCTTAAATAGGTATAAACAACATCTCATTACTAATTTTTTTTTGAAAAGATAGAAAAAAAACTTGTAGACAGCCTGTAGAAGAACTAGATTGATCATTGTTAGTGGCAGTCTCCCGATTCAAAACAGACTGTAAATTTTCCTCACATTCGTTTTTGGAAATTCAACCAACCTCAAAGGTAAGGAGAGAATTAAATAGATGATTACGGAAATTAGAGAAGAAAAAAAGATACTTTTCATCTTCAAACGTGACCAAAAGTGGCACTGGCTGTCTACTCGATTAAATAGTAGGTGTACATCCCTGACTATTCATTTTCTCCACATTTAAGACCATCAAAACTCCAAAAAATATATATTCCAGAGAGCTACTTAAACCTGTGCTATTAAAACAGTAAAAAAAATACATTGTGGTTTTGCTGTTGTTATTTTTGTTGCTCTTGTAAAAGTAGCCAAGTAGTTGATTTTGATTACCGAAAGGTTTCTCTCCGTTAATCTTTCCCAAAAAATTTTGTGTGTGTGTATGGCAATGATATATTATACTCTTTACATAAATGCAATACTACTTTGAATAGAACACTCCTTTTGATTGTAATAAAACTGCTAGAACTAAATAGTACATACTAAAAAAGGGGAAAAGAACAAGTTTTCTCCTCTGCTCCCACATCTTCCTATTCAGCTTGAAAACATTTGCTGCTCCTGATTACAACGACGGTGGTGGCGGTGGTATTGATGAGATTGGGCGAGTAGAGAATTGCTGGAGAAAAAAAAAACTACCTCTTTGCGCACTGCTCCTTTTCTCCAGGTAATAATAATCATACATAACATGTGCTCAACTACGCCTGAAACGTTCTCCAGCCAACTTATTTATTTTTCTTCTCCCTTTTTTGTTTTAAAATGTTGTCTATTTGAGAAGTGAAGCAGGATCTCAGGAGAAGTGAACCATGCTGGTAATGTCTGGAAGGGTTTCTTTCTTGCATGTAGAGAGAGAGAGACTCCCATACAGCTTGTTTTGAGAGTTGCTCAACATTAAAGTGCATTGCTGGAAGTTGGATTTTCAATGTTGAAAGCTGCTCAGTTTCACTGGTGAAACGATATAGATGAGAAAATGTTTTATGGATTGTGTATAGCTCCTTGTTCTGCTGCTGGCTGACTGGATAAGGAAGTTGGAAAGAGGAAGAAAAAAATGTAGGTAGTAAAAACACGTTGTAAAATTGAGGCCGCAATGTTGACGATGTGTAGAGACGTGGCTGCAAGTGGCGAAAGGGTAAAATACACTTGCATGTATTTCCTTCTGACTATGTGGTAGTATTGGAAGGGCGGAGGAGAACGGTGAAAAAAAGCTGCTTTGGTGGTGGTGGTGGTTTTTCAATGTTTTTTCCTTCTGTGGTTTGGTTTGGTTGTTGCTGTGGTGGTGGTGGTGGAAGTACTAGTTGTATTTGAATTTAGTTTCTCTCTCCATCCATCTCGCTCTTTTTCTCCCTTCTGCACACTACATGATCATCACTGGAGGAAAAGGGTAGGTGGAGAGTTTAATGAGTTGAAGGAGGAGATTCTGATGTGAGATTGATGGGTGAATGAGAGGACTGGGAAGATGATGTTGGGGATGAGATGTGATACGCGGCAGCCGCTGGACTCATATCCATCTGACTTGGAGTTCTCTTCTTGAGGAGTCCTAGGTCATGAGCGCTCTCGAGAAATGACTTGTGCGCTGACAACAATTTCGCTGACTCAACGTCCTTCTTCAGCTCCTCCATGTCGCGTTTCAATTTTGCTCGACGGTTTTGAAACCATGTTATCACCTGTTAAAGAGAGAAAAGAAAAAAATCTTATGAATTGATGGTGACAGAGGGGAATTTTATTCAGTTATGAGTTGGCTAACTATTTTCTCTGTGGTTTCGTTTCTGATTGTATTTCCTATTTTCTGGATTCATTAATAATTTCGCCAGATGCTTGATGGATGCTACGGTATTTTTTATAACCATTTATTTTTTTCTTCATGATCCCAAGTGCACACATGCATCTTTTTCTTGACGACGTTCTCGTCGACTCCAATTTCGACTGAATTGCTACCATGATAAATTACCTTTATTCTTTTTACCCAAATACGAAAAACCCATTACCTAAATAAGAACAATGAAATGGAAGGCCAACAAAACAAATAGACATCATCGTCCCATTATGCATTACTTTTGTGTGTGTGTGTGCTCAACTTGAAGACAAGTCAACACAGTAATCACCCTTTAGTCAGTTTTCTCATCATCAATTCACGCATCTTGTTCACATCGTCTTGGTATAAATAGTGGATTCACATAACATCCAAAATCGCACTTGCATTGTCTTATTTGCTACTTGAAAGGAGGAAAAAAACACCGTGGATAAATTACTTAGGAAGCCGCAACCAACCAACTAACTGACTCACTGACAGAATTCATCTTGGGATAAATATTTGAGAAGAGCGAGTGTGTTTGTGTGAAAGAATAAAACAGAATAAAAAGCAAACCACTCATCGACAAGAGAGCTCTCTTAAAAGAGAACAACAATAACCCAGCGTATATCTACTTTATTTACACAGAAAACTTTCAAAACACCACCGTATCAAAAGCAGAAGGCAAGAAAGTAAATATTAGTTTATTTTCTCAAAAAAAATAATAATACAATATCAGTTTTTTTTTTGTAAACTAAATAGAATGAGATTGACTACTTGTTGGCTTGATGCTCCCATTGATGGCTACCTCATCAACGACGACGTTCATCATCGTCGTCGTCATCATCATCTCTCATCCTGTAACATTGTTTGCTCAACTTATGTCTGTCTGCACATTTAAGAGGAAGAATATAAAAAAAAGAGATGAAGTGAAAAGCATAGGTAGGTTTACCATCAGGTATAATATTCTAAGCGATTCATGATAATAAATAAATAAGAACAAAAGAAAACAAGCGTGTGTAGTGTGTACCAAAGCTTCACTGATCTTTTAACTTGAAAGAGATGCCGCATCCAACAACAAAGTGTAAATAAGCGAAGCGTAACCAGCACCACATTTATTACAGGACTATTTGTTTCTTTTTTTCTTCTCACTTCACAATTCTTTTTCGATGCCACACTGTAAATCTCATTACTATTATTATTGCGCAGGCAGACACTTCAAATGTTGGAAAAGTTTTTTCAAAATGTGTAACATTTTTAGCTAGTGCCAATTGGCCGGCAGATATGATGAGTTTACTGATAAATAGGGAGTTTCATTTTCCTCCAAAAGAAAACGAAAAGTGACGACTCATCGTCATCAAAGTAGTTAACTAACGAGCCAAATAGGTAGCCAAAAACTGAAAACTTTGCTCTGCTCTTAAATAAGTAGCTACTGGCCTGGCCATAATACGCGGCACTTTTTTACACAGGAGCAAAGGGTGAACTCTGTTGAAGAAAAAAAATGAATAGACAAAAATAAAACAATGTCAGGCCATCAAAATAAAACTGGTAGAATAAATAGTGGGCTTACTGCGTACTATTATGGCAAGGCAGAAAATAGAAATTGCCTTGTTAGGTTTAAACAGTAGCAAAATATTTTGATGGGGTGATGATCATTGTTGGAAAAGTAGAGATGCTATTTTTTCACGTATTCAAATGAATCCCTGCATTGTTAAGCGGATACACTCTCTCCTTCTCCCTCTCCATCCTGCTCACTACTTGTGTATGTATCTATATCGTTTAGTAGAAAATGAGGTCATCAGTTTCTCAGCGAGAATGGTTAAGTGGTAGAAAATTTTTGGTAGCAGACAGTCCAAAATTACGCTCACATTATTATTATTACTCCTGCCATTTACCTGAATCCAGCCACTGGAACAGAGCGAGAGCTAGGCGACTAGCTAATGAAAATCTCTGTCTGGAGAATGGTAAATTACCATAATAATTTTTTGTTTGTTTTTACCAAAATAATATGTGGCATCATGAAAGAAATAAAATGGGAAATATTTATCTGAGAACGTTTTTCATCAAATTTCTAAATTTAGTAGAATCAAAAATTATTATTAGTGTTCTCAAAACGAAAAGAGTGGTGCATGCGATCATTCTGGTAATTGGGACAAACAAGTTCCTCCATCATATTTTATAGGAGAATACATTGGACAACTGTTGTTCAGGATGATTGATATGTCGATACAAGCCTGGATATAAAATGCATACAGATTTTCCAACCCTTTCCTACCGGCTATAAATAGAGTTCTAATGGAAGCGAAGAATATGTAAGGCCCCATTAAAAACTTGTGTTTAAAATGGACCTGATGGCATTAACTTTAGATAAATGATTCATGATGCGCCAGTTGTTGGTAGCTCTTCAGCTTCTGGCATTATTGACGCTTTCCAGAAGAGTCGCTCCTTTTCAAAGAGGTAACATATAGGCGAAAAAAAAATATTAAACTTTTGTGATGTACTTATTGTTATTATGAATTATAATGCAATAATAATACATGCTCTCTGTCAGTGTGGTGGTGTTGAGAAAGAAAAGATTATTTTGAAGCCATTCTCTCAGGAGCAGAGAGCCTATGGTTGTGCTGTATATTTAATAATGTATTATTGTAGAGGTCTCATGATAGTGCTACATTTTCATGTTTTTTAAGCATCAACACTAAAATTAGGGGCCATAACAATAACGGGTTTCCTTTTCGTTTTTTAAAAACTATTATTCTCCTTTTTTGACTATGCATTTTTCTTCCCATCTTCCTCAACAACTTTTGAAAGGATTATTAGAATGTGAATATGAAAAACGGAAAGATTATACTTTTTATGCAGAGACGGTGTTTTGGTTGGTTGTGCTGTTGTTATTAGACCGGCTCTTCTCTGGATATTTTTAGGATTAACAATGCTCTTTAGTCACACCTTATATATAATTGAGAGATCGTTTGAAACTGGGCGGATATGAGAGAGAAGAATTGGTGGTGAGCAGAGAGGAGGAAAAAAAATAAAGCGTAGAGAAAACTGACTTCTTTTTTTTATGAATACTAAATCTTCCGTGTAAAATTATGCGCCATCATTTTCTCAATCTTGAAATTATTCGCTGGTCCTTTTCATTTTCAGACAATACATTTCCATGGGATATACACAGAGCAGTGATCTAATTGTCGTCTAAAAAACACCCTCAACAATGCTCGTTTGTTGGTGTCAACAAAAGAATTGTATATTTTGAAGAAAAAAATATACACAGGATTTTTAACCGAAAAAAGTCAAAATTCTTAAAACTATCATGCGTCACTTTCAATCATGACGTTTTACTACAATCTTAAACTCACTTTTTTTAAATCGTAAAACTCGGCAATAGAAAGTTTTTTTAAAACTTGTGGCGTAACAAGGGAAACCTTTAGTCTTATGGGGAATTGTAATGGAAGAGAACATAACTCTTTTTAAAATTATGACAGATGATATAAAATGATCCCATTATTAATGATTATTTCCTCTTCATATTACACATGCGCACACATATATATATATAAAGTAGTAGGAGTAGTAGTTTTACTTATCGTGTATACAAATTTTCTTATCTACTCCCATTTTCTCTCTCTGCCTGACATCGATTACTTAAGTTTCTTGAGTAGTCTGTACTTAAATTCACATTTACAAAGACCAATTTATTATTTTTTTATGATTTCAAATAGACGCTCATATTGCCTTAGTCATTATTGCAGGTATAGTCGTTCACTTTAGCAACTGCATTTTACTCAGATTACTGTATGGTTTAGTACGCAGCAAGAATATAATTTCTACTTGTTATCGAACGAAATCATGAGTGAATATAAAAATGCACAATTTTCAGTGAATGATACCTTTCCGGGAATTCAGTGATTACTACTTGGTTTACAATGCTGCTTGAGGGGACGACAATGAAAAAAAATGTGATGGGTGAAACGTGTCGAAGTTTTGTTGCACATTTTTAGATATGCTTTTTTCGTTCAGAAATATTTCTGCCTATTTGTACATAACTCAAATATGCAAGTAGACTGTTTAGATTTTTACTGTCGAATAAAATGTTGTTTACCTGAGCGTTCGTGAGACCAAGCTGCTGAGCAATATCATCTCGGTCCGCCGGAGACAAGTACTTCTGATATAGGAACCTCTTCTCCAATTCGAAAATTTGATGATTTGTAAAGGCAGTGCGAGACTTTCGTTTCTTCTTTGGCGGTTGCCTGGGGTTAAATATTTGAAGGTTATTCCCGGAGCCGCCAGATTCTAAAGGAGAAAAGAAAAACGTAAATAATTAAATGTTAAATCTTAATTAAGAAATAGTATAATTTTCATTACTGTATATTTGCCAAAGCGAAAGAAGCACATGCATTATCTCTAACTAATTATTATGACTCATAAACTCAATTCCCTCTAATAACAAATATGATGATAACATTTTTTTTATAAACATGATCAAAAAGTGTGCAAATGGGTATCGCATCCGCCGCACAGAATAGCACAAGCCAAAAGGATTGAGCGAGTCAAAAAGCATATTAGTCGATATATTTATATAAAAAAAGAATCGCTTCAGGCTTTCGCTGACTGATCTTGTGGTAGGCGTTACACTCAGGACAAATGAGTTATGAGTGCAAAAGTAACAGCAGCGGCAGACACCTCAATAAGTCATTTAGCTATCGTGATGGGTTGTCTATCTCTACATGTTTTTCTTGCTGTTCATAATATATGCATGTGGCACATGCATAATAGATATAAAATTTTCTATTGTGTTAGTCTCTCCTCAGATAAGATTTTATATCTAGACGTAGACACACATACTATTTGTGTATTTAGTATGAGCTCATGTACGTAACTGACTATATCTCTCTACCTACTTGCAAGAATAGCAGGAGCAACGGTGGCAATGTAGCAGTCCTGTTTAACAATAGGAGTAACTTGATGGTTGATTTCTCACTCTCGTCAATTTTTCATTTTTTCCCTATCCAATTCATCCCTTTCTACTTGCATCACCGATTCTCACACTAAAGGTTAATAAAATATGTACGTATTTCTATTTTCCTCTGTGTATCGACCAGATACACACAAATTTACACTGAAAGAATAACAAATCAAGTGACTACAAATTTATGCGGATACATAGTGGCATGAAACCATTAAAAAACATTGCTTATATATTTATACGCATGATAAATACACAGGGATATAGATTGAGTTATCAATGTTGACCGGACGTATGGGTTGCCTACTAAAAAGAGATAGAAAAAAAACCTTTTCGTCACCTCTTTCCCCACTTCATACTCAATTTATCATTTTTACTCGATGACATAGTAAATAGACATGACATTTTAGAAAAACATTTTTTATCGAATTCTCAGGCTCCGTTATCGGTTGGCATTGCTAATGTGCTTTACGACGATACGAGGAATATGTTTCTACATAAATAATATGTAACAAAGATCGTATTGGTGGAAGTAGCGGCACAACTGTAGTGGCGGTTGTGGTGGTGCCAGCCAATTAATTATTGAATCTGATGAGAACGCATTTTTTGTGGGAGAGAGAAATCACAATTTTGAAATGTCCATCAAAACTTGATGACATGCAGTAATACATTCTAGAGAGAAAACATGAATATTATTATGCGTGTGTGTTGTGTACAGCTTCTCCTTCCGTCCGTCATTTTCTTTTTTTTTCCATTACAGTTTTTCTGCTGGTGTGCCAACTTTTGCTAACTAAATTTGGTCTGGGAAAATATAGTATACCAGGCGGTTATAATAACAGCGGCAGCAGTAGTGTCGGTCTTTCGTCACAGAAAATTCTTCATTCTTTGCATTAGCATTTCCATCCATATAAAAACTGACATGACAGTAAATAGCTGAAATGTCAGGGAGAGAGAGAGAGACGTACTAAAAGTTGCAATGAAATTACTTCTGACAGGCAGTTGAGTTGAAGGTGGAAAAGGCTTCA
>JAQIXW010005699.1:0-10120 GCA_034700685.1 Willowsia buskii | reverse complement strand
ACCGTACAGCACTTGACTATTCCAATAGTTAATCTTTATAATTTATGCAATATTACATGTGACATGTATGTATAGTCAGTGCAAAGTTCACAAAGTTCATTGTATGTTTATCTATGTTGTCTGTTTTTCATTTCAATGGCTGTTATTGGTCCGTATTGCAGTTCACGTCAAAAGCGTTCGATTCCTAATCATATAGCACAGTTTGTTTTATATACGATTGGTGGGTAGTTAAGGTTCGTCAGGTAAAATGAAATGATAATGATTTGATCCTTTTTTCACGAACGAGAAATTACGTTAGCCATTGCTTGCTAAAACATTAGTTTATATTTTACTTTGCAATTATATGTCTCATGCATAGCATGTGTATGTATGTGTGTATCAATATTTTAGTGCATAGTCATGCACCCTGACGATTGTTTTTTGGTCACACGTTCTAAATGTATGTATTAAAATTTTTGAATTATTGCAGGTTGCTGGAAGTGAGCAGAAAGGCTTGTATAAGAAGATGGCTAAGGATGGTGGTGGCGCCGACATTGTCGCATTAAGTCCGCCACTGGAGGCAAACTTTTTGTCTCGCTCTGTTGAATCCGATCAAGAGGTTATCACCTCTGAAAACATTGAAATGTTTGTCATTTCTCGAAAAATGCTTTTCAACTTGATTTCCACTTTGAACCTGTCATTTTTCCCGGATTATGACTTCAGCGATGCTAAAAGTCACGAATTTTCGAGATCGCCTAGCTTGGCTCACGTTTGGGCGGAAATTGACTCGAGATTGGGCCAGTCCTCATTGTATAACAGAAATGTCAGGTATAGTAAATATACAGAACAGGCCCACATTATTTGCTGATAATTTGTTTAAATTGTTAATGTTAACGAATAAACTAATATTTTTGTCTATTTTACAGACAAAAGTTATGGGAAGAAGTTGATAATGAAATCGGTGGTCTCAAAAATTCAGAAATATTTTCGTACAAGCCGGACTATGAGTCGGATCCATTTTCCGAGTCTGGATGCGTTTGGTCATTCAACTTCTTTTTTCACAATCCGAAACTGAAACGCATTGTGTTCTTGACATGCAGAGCTATAAGGTAACTTCAGGGAACTTGAATATCGAAATACTGTCACTGTGCCACTGCAAAATGGCAATTTGATAACAGGCTAGCACTAATAATGATGTTTTATCGTGTATTTTTTATTAGCCCAAATTCTTCTACATCTGAAGATTCCGAATTCTCAATGGAGGACTGACATTACTATTAAAATACCTGATTGATAGAGCTTTCATGGGATGAGGGCTTGATTTAAGAAATCATTCTGATGGAATACATTTTTTTGGATAAAATAGTAAACGCAAACGAAGGGGGAAAATGGATTGATAGGACCCACCAATTACCAGCATCACCTTACATAAATGTATATACGGCTTGGTATATAAAAAAATTAATTTTGAAGTTGTCAGTCGGAGGAAACTACCTAACCTTAGTTCTTTCAACACGTTTTGAAAATGATAGCATTTACCAATACTGTAGTTATTAATACCATTATAATCGTTAATTAATTTTAAAATCAAACTCTATTACCTCTTTGAAAGTAATTTATATATTTATAAGATTTATAATATATAAGTTGTTTCTGAAGTTCTTTGAATGTGTTTTCTGTAGTCCGGTGTCGCTTGTTTGTGTATGTATGTAATTTGGGAATGTCGCTTGTTTACTTGAAAATATAATTTTAATCATGTACTACTACGAAAGAAGAAATAAAAGTTAAAAATGGTTGTTAACTTTATTTTCAATGCGTAAATATATGAAACTGGTTTAATCTCTTCGGATCTCTTAGTTATCTTAAATATTGATTAACGAGATATTTATTTTAGTTTTTGTTTGACATGGATTGCTGACAACATATGTAAATATTAGAGCTTTCAGACTTATTTTGCCAATAAAGTAAACAAGTGTATAAAACTTCAATAATTATATGATAGTAATAAGTCAGCGTTGGTAATTGGCATTAGCATTAGCCGCAGTGATCGCGAAGAAATCTCAATACTTAACCGTAATGTAATGTGGGTCAACCGCTATGTATACTTACACTTTTGTTAATTACATAATCCTTGCCCTATGAAAGGTAAAAAATGCATACCTTTTCTATATGTTGTAAAAGTACAAAATAGCTGGAATTTAGGTTATTTATCATTAGAAGCAAATACACGTATTGTATGTCATCGCAATAAAGTTGAATATTATGGAGCATGGGGTACCTAAATTAAATATCGTAACTTCAAAAGAAAATGTTGACACAATTTAATTGTTAGTGTTATGATAATAAGGAGTTGCTTCGATTTCGATATTTTTCTTTTGTATAATAAACGCTGTACCCTTCGGAGTGAATCTTGTTATATACAATTTCAACTGTCCTGAACTTACCCTGTACGATATGATATATGAATGCATTTGTTTTATTTTCTGTACTTTTTGCGACCTCGGTCTGTCCAGGGCTTAATGATTGATCAGTACTGAATGATGAAATAATGTTAAGAAACTCCAGTTGTCAAAGTGTCCACTGAATGATATGAAAGGGTATATGTTTTCAAAAGTATATATGATATATCCTATGTATGCATATCGATTCAAATGTAGCATAATTGTAATACGTCTACACTACAATATCATATATACAGACAGCGGCAATATCTTTTTAGTCACGGTCACATCATACGATTAAATTAATGTGACATCACATAACACGCACAACTTCCATCGTCTAATAGTAGAATACCAATCGTAATAACTCACTATTATTTGAACGTAGTAAGTTTAATTCTAGTCATTAAGCCCGTATTTCCTACCAAAGTATTTACTATCACTGAAGTGTAATAACTGACCATGAGGAAAATGAGTAAATTAATATCCAATAATTTTCGTTTATCTGATATTCTGTCCACTTTTAGTTGGTATGCTTGAACGAAATTTCTGTTGTTTCTGTTAGATTTGCAGGAATGTGTTATTTACTTACTTTGCCGAATGAATCTACCAATTTTATTCTTGCAAAATATATGAATGTATACTCCTCATAATAATAGTTATCGTACTTGTAACGTTTGAAATATACGATAGTTAAATGTATATATCGTTGTCAGCAAAAATAAAAAAATACATATTCGATAAAACCATGCAATTTCAATATTATTGTTTTCATTACTTTATTTATGTTATCATGCTACGTATACGTATATCATCGATCAATTTAAAAGCGCTTCAACTTATTACATTGTCACTAATGATCGATGTTTATGCAGGCGGAAGAATTACGAAATAAACTGACCACAAGGAAATGATTGGTTTTGATTCTGTAATTATCTTTAGGTCAGGAGTTTTAAACGAGTAATGATGGAAAAAAGGAACTTTGATTACAGAAGGCAGACAGAAAAATGCTCAGTCAAATAATGAAGTGAGGTGAAGTTCATATACAATATGTATCGATTATTTATTGCCGTTGAATTCAGAGTAAAAGGTTTATGTGGTTGAAATTTGCATTGATATTAAATAAAGAAATAACCGCATGTTTTTTTGCAATTTCCAACTTGGTATCCACTTCAAAGCTACAAGCAAAAATGCAGTGGACACTTTTGTGCATAGGTATGCACAATTTCTGAGTTTCAGACAGCTACATGATGTGTACACAAGGAATAATATAATAATAAGGGAGAGTTGAGTTATGTCATGTCTCACATTGAAAGTTATTGTAGCCTCAGGTTAATGATTTTGATTCATATCATAATGTGGTTACAGCCGTTGATGATATTTCAATTAATCGACTAGCTTTTCGTATAAAGAATTGTTTTCAAAGAATTAACTGGCCAATAAAGCATTTTAACTTTGCTGAACTACAATATTGTTTAGGTAAACTTTCAATAGAGTCAAGCGGTTCATTTTGTTAAATCTAAAGGTGTGCATTATTGCTGCATATTCCTTAATAAGTCTAATGAGGCTTTTGTTAGTTTGTTCATGTTAATTGTTCATAATACATACATTGGCATTTGAACCAGAAAGTTTTAAATGCAATATATCGTATCAATATCGGCAGTCAATATAGGTATTTAAGGTATATACTTCACAATGTGAAAGTCAAAAAGAAATTACGTGTAATCTCATTGTGCCCCAAAATGTTTGAAACCTGGAATGCCATGTCTGTACTAACAATTGTGCTAACTTGTTGTAAGTATATGCTCTCAACTCTTACATAATAATATACTTGTGTCTGATTCCCGTATCTCCAGAGTTTGCAAAGTCCTTTTAAAGAACAGCAGTTAAAATTAATTAGGCAAGTTTTGCAGTAACTCATCAAGCCTAATTGTTTGATTTTATGGATGGCGTGAATCATTCATCATAAGTGCTAATACCCCGTAAGAGAAACAAACGGGCTCGCTTTAATGTGTTGCTTCTTTACTAAAACAGCCACTACCATAATCCACTAAATTTAAAAAGAAAGACATTTTTATATTAGGCACGTATGTGCGTTCTATCATGATCATTGATAGTGCAAGCTAACAGTAAGTAAGCACCCCATACATACCCCATCATCCCATCATGCAAAGGCTGTGAACGCTGTACGCATGGTTTTGGTCTAGAGAAGGTTTCAATAGCGTAACAGTCTTCATTGAGCATCCGGTGGAGAAGCAACACGCGTCTGTCTGTGTCAGCCGTTGAACATTTCATGAAAGCACAAGAGTTCGTTTACTTCATACCATTTATTTGGTACTTTGTCAGTTTGGAGTTTCAAAGTGTTATGCATAACCAAAGCTAATCTTTAAAGATATTGCTTGAGTTTTACTTAAAAAATATATAAGGATAGCAGTATAAGTGTTTATAGTTTATTGTGTCACTTGACCCTTCTGGTCACTTTACTAAATGTATCTCAAAAGTTACAGCTATTACATTTGATTAAAGACTTTTGTTTAGTGCTGTGGTACTTAATTTTAAAGGATGCAAATGACTTCCACCTTACTTACCTGTGACCAACGACCGCACTACCACGACCAAATTTTATGGGGCTAGTTGGTTTGTCGACACAACAGCAGCAAGTTTTCAGGTGATTTACACAAAGAGAAATTTCAAAACTTTGCAATTAATTCATAATTAAGGATTTATGGTATAAAAAGTATAACACGCAGAGAATAAGAAAACGACAAAAACTCAGAATTCATTCATTCAGGATTATTGTCATTTCATCCAAGAATGTCTGGCAAAATTCAGTGCTACATAGGCGTAATGTCATCATGTTCCTTTTGCTTTTAATTAATAGCAGTAGTTAATTTAAATCACATTTTGTATAAGCGTTTAAAATTTAGCCTATTGTGCGAAGAAGCTCTATGAAGAAAGAATGAGCACAGTTTTAAAAAGCAAAAACATTGTGACAATGTTTTCTTGTAGTTCATGAAAGTTCCTTATGCACGCACAATGTTTAGGCACATGCAAGAAAAACAGCACGTTCTTCATTTCTTGTTGTCTGGAAGAAGCTCTACTATACTGATCTTCTGGACCAAACGCAAAGCAGATTGTATAACCATATAAATATATAAGATTGCATTGCGATTCTGGAGAGTCATTTTTATCGTAGTTAGTTTTACTGGCTGACGGCTGCTGTTTCTTGAATTGCTATTACTACCCCATTGCGTTGATACAGTAAGGGTAATACGATTACAATTCACTTCCTTTGCAGATGGTGTCCAAAATTTATTAGTTTGTTTAAAGGAGCAACGGTCACAAGTGCATACCTTACAAGTTATTATTACCCCATTGAAAATCCGGTGTACCTTTCGTTCCTCCTCCAGTTCTCCTCTCGTTCCGAGTTTACTTATTTTTGTTGTACGTGCTGTACATATGTTGCGTCTCTGTTTCTCTCTCTTGATTTCTTAGGGAGCGTGTTTGTGTCATTGTGAATGTATTTTTTGGAGAAACAGTTGTTGTTCTTTGTTGTGCAGCCGTTATTATAACAATGCAAAAGTATACTTATTATGCATATAAATTGCATGTAATATGTTGGGCTATGTTGTTTCTAAAACTGTATTTTAAAAGTTAGTTTTCTTAAATGTCATCCCATCCCCACCCCACCAATCCATTCTTCTTTATGTAATGTTTATTATTGCGATTTGTACTAATATTTTAAGTGCTTTTGCAGCTTTTTCTTTTAGTATGCACGATACTTCGTCTGTGAGTTTTTTTTTGGTAGAATTTAGAAGACTAGCTTGTGTACAAAATCCACTTTGCATTTATGTTTGAGAGAAAAGCTCATGAGCAAATGATATGCTTGATTTTATAGGGTGTCAACTAAATAAGTGAACTCTGAGAAAGTTGCTACTTTAGTCGGTTCTCGGGTGTTTCTAGAAATAGAAACTATCAGAGGAGGTATGTCACCAAATAGCTGATTATAAATGGTTCTTGTTGTTTTTATTGTTATTGCCATTTGTATTATCCTCTTTCAAAGGTGCTTGTTTTATTTTTATATGTTTTAGAGCGTATGTCGACCAACGAAAAATAATAATGTATTCAGGTAATGTACATATTGCCTGCTTAAATAGAATTTCTCCTTTGAACCTTTTTGTCCTCCTTCTCGTCATTTTAATTAAATGGGTGTGTCCATGTTTAAGCAATATAGCAATTTTAAGTTGTGAGGAAATGGCCAACTAATACATTTTATGTTACACTTTTATTGTATTTGCTTATCTCACTGAGGAGATCAAGAAAAGAAAGAAGGAGAGTTTAAGGACAAGGAAAAGTTTTACTTTTACATTACTTTCTCCTCTGAGATTATTATTTAGTGCCACTTCTAGTACATTTACTCCTCCAGCAATATATTAAACAACAAAGATTAACAATAAAGAGGAAAAGTACGCGTTATAGTTGTGATAGTTGTCTTGCTGGTGTATCATATAGAATCTGAAGAGTTTGTAAAAAGTACAGTTGTTATGATGGCTCTACATACAATTTTCTTTTTCTTTCATAGCAAGGTTGGTAGTTGGTATTGTGTAAGCGTAGTGTATAAAGTTGAGATAGAAAACCAATCTGTATCTTTCCTTTTGTTCACAACAAACTCGCCACTTCCTTATGAATATGTACATCTATTTCAGTGGATTGTTGTAATAGAAAGCTATTACTCCAGCTTCCTGACTCTTTTTATATGCATTCTCCTTGTTATTGTATAAAGTAACCAAAGGGCTTACATAAAGTTTTTAAAAGTAATCTGGTGACATCATAACTCTTCAAAATGTTAGTGGTTTCTGTAGAAGTGTGTCTATTTTGCAAACTTTTCAGTCAGCTCTACTTGTTCTAAACCAGCTTTGTTATTTCATTATTGTAGAAATAGGAAGGTATAATATGTAGCTACATCTTGTATAAAATGCGTATTTGCAATTTGCATTTTAGATAATATGTGTAAATTAAAAATATGTATGTAGTTTATTATTAATTTGTTGACATATAAGGATATTGGCACTAGCACTAGGTGGGATTTTTTTTCACAAAATCGTACAGAAATGTATACAATATATACGATACATTTTTTGGAGTAAAAAGTATATAGAAAAGAGATGTAAGTAATTACCTGAATGAAAAGCACACAGCAACTCCGCAAAAGTCATTAACAGGACTTTTCTAGTCCAATTTCCGATTTTCTTGCAGATCATAATCAAAATAGTACTATTAAAGCTAAAGCAACTCGACATAAAAATAACACAAAACGACCGCGAAACCACATGAAATTGCATGAAAAGGTTTGTATAACACCATCATCATAACTGGCTAAACGGAGAAGGGAGTGTGTGCATAACATTGATGAAATGCCTAGAAAGTGAATAATAATTTTTCGCACATTTCTATTTCCTCTTTTTCCGGTTAAATCATGGTAATTTAGTATGCTCAATTTTATAGTAGGTGGGGCCCAACACGCCAGCTACAAAAGTTCTTTTTATGAAACAACAATGCTATATTTGCATATTTGAGAAAAACTGCAACGTGTATTTTGCACTTTTATGTTAGTAAGGGAAGTAAATAAAATGAAGCAAAAAACTTATGGTGACATACCTCAATCGAAATTGAAACCTTTTAATAACATTATTAGTCTGGATGGAGGTGTGGTGGGAACCCGACTGTGGTGTGTGAGTACATCCCGAATGGATCGGTTATTAACGTAGAGTAAAAAGTCCAAAAAATCTTTAATACTTTTTATTATGAGCTCCATTATAAGAGCTTTAAAACAATTTTTATGAATTTTAGTAGAACTCATCTACAGGTTCGCATAATCACCAGTTACCCGCTTTAAATACTACTATAAAGAAGTATGGTTTGTGTATAAATGCCATCTAAAAATATTAATATGGTTGATTTAGTCGAAACAGTTGTTTACCTTTATATTGTACATATCATTATACACTGCAAATTATATCGGTTTTTCAAGATCTTCCGCAATAATAGAAAAAGAAAAACTGCATGCATCATGTTTTGTGCATACCCACATACACACAATGACATTTTAGGCCACAAAGACCGGCATAAATATATACGTAGTTAAGGACGTATAAAATATTCTCGCACATAAAGGTCTCTCCTTAATGAAATCTGATTATATTGACGTGTTATTATGCTAACTAACTATAGTAGTAATTTTTCATTTTCTAAGTATTCTAAATTTCACCTTTTCTAAGTCTAAGTCTAAAACACACAGTTATATTCTAAATTGACACCTCACGACTATGTTTGGAATGAATCATGCAGGCGCTCCTCGTTATTATATTCCTGAAACTAACTGTTATTCGATTTAACTAATTATGCAATTAGGAATATATATCGAATAATAAGCATTTACATTTTACTACACTGCTATAATTCTTGCATATAAAACAGGAATGACATTGCAATGCTATCCCGAATTTTTCTTTGATCTCTAAGTACATGGTATTTTTGTAACTCATACATACAATATTATATACCGTAAATATAAGACATAAGCCTACATACATACGTAGATGCTAAACTGTTAAACATGATGAATAGACAATCCTCCTTGTGTGAATTTAAATTGCAACGAATAAGCAGGAATAATGCATTCTTGTTAGCCGGCGACAACTGCGAATTCCTTTATTCTATGCGAGCACAATTAAACTAAAAGGCAGCATCCGTGAAGATGACAGTGATGTTGAGTGTAAGTATGTGTTTTAGAATAGTGTGTGACACTATGAAAAAGGTAGTTTTTAGCTATGGTAAATACCTTGCAAATATGTTTTAGATGGCTTTAAATAATTTGTTTGCGATCTTGCAGAGTTACACGAATGTAAGAAAAGAACAGGAAAAAGGAGATCCAATTTTTGGCTTTGCATTATTCACCACCGCACCTAAACGAATTGTTTGCAAGTAACAAGAGTGTTCATCCTTCAGACTTCAAGTAAACGAGTATACGAAGGAGTTGCGGAATTACGAAAATGCTATAATGTTATGTTCTACACAGTTCACATAAAAAGGCTCTTTTCTTTATTCTCCACATATTCTGGTGACTATTATACTGAGGAAGTGTATGTGTGTGTTCCTTCTCTGACAACAATAAAGCAAACGAAAAACTTGGTTGTTACAGTTAAGGAATAAAAACAAAAGTATATATTATTCTACTGGGAACTACTGCTGAGCTATTGCCGTTGATGCTATTTCTTCCACTAAAATCTACTACATAATTTTACCATCAACCAGGAGAAGCGGAATGTTGAATCTCGTAATTATGTACTGAGAGATGTAAATATATGCTTTAGTTAAGCCTATAAACTTATCCAATAACAGGAGAATTGGCAAAATACCTAAACTTGCTACTTACAACTTCCTCTTTGCCGACAAACAATCAATCCGCAATGCAAACACTGGTGCAATGTTTTTCTAAGAATGTGTGTAGTGTTGTGAGAATGTGTACTTAGCACTTTACCTTACAGTCGGAAGGACTAACTCTGTTAACTGGTTGTGTAGACCGAGTAGCACATGTGAGTAAATACAGCTGAAGAAACGGTTAAGAAAACGACGTAATTTTCTTGCTCCTCGTTTACGTATTGTTCAGTTTACTGCAGTAACTGCTTACCCTGCTACTA